>JABEVN020003067.1:0-19533 GCA_013146195.2 Codonopsis lanceolata | reverse complement strand
CCATGGTTTTCAACCATGCCTCTAAGCTGCCCATTGATGATTGTAGCGACATCAACGGAACCCTGAGTTAGGATGGTGTAAATTAACACCTCCCTATTCCAAGTCACATCAGACTGATGTGTCGTGGGCATCACCCTCGTACAAATAAATTTATAAATTCCCCTAGCCTGGAGAGTCAAGAGAGACACCCTAATGGAACGAGGGCATCCAACCAACTCGTTATCCATAGGTCCACTTGGACCCGCATAAAGCTATCCTCGCACTAACAAGTGGGCATCGGGATGTTATAAGGCAAATAGGATTGATAATCATCAACCCTAACAAATGTAAACGATAATAATCCCGAATGGCCGAATGATCAAAATTTATAACACGGCCCCGAACCCAAGAAAGGTTGGGGCCATCCCTCATTACTTGTCCACTGTGAGCGTAAAACTCAAGGACAATTGGCACCACGGCATCGCCAGGAGCAACGCACAAATTTTTCCAACCATTTCTTGCAAAATGGTGTTTAAACTGATACCTTTTAAAATCAAAACCACGCCTCCGGACGATAGCCTTAGAATGAAAAACTATTTAAATAGTTCTAATAATGTTCGACATTTAAAAAGGGCTGGTCAAATCTATATAGCCGAAAGCGTAAGATGATGTGCCCGCCGGAAGTTTTACTTTTGGGTGCCATTTAAAATTAATCAAAAATTCTAACACTCAAAACACTCCTCTCAAATCAGAAAACCCAACAAAGCTCTTAAATGACAAATAAAAATTATCTGAAACTAACAATTTATGTAATAATCAAGTTTTAAGCAAATAAAATGTGCATAAATGTAGAAAAGGGAAGAGAATACTCAAAAATGGTAGCACTCTAGAGCTTGTCGCCGAAAATTGGCCGACTCCTCGGGCACAATCTTCACCGATCGCGAAAAATGAACGGATAGATGTGGAATGTTGGTTGAGAGGAAGTGAATTATGAAGTTTGAATGGATTTGGACGGTTGGATTGGCCGGAATCTTAGAGAGAAGGTAAAGAATTTCAGTTAAGTTTAGGAGGGAGAAAGAGGGGCTGCTGGTCTGTCCGTTCAGGCCCTGTGCGTTTTTAAATTACGGGGCTGAGCGGTCGCCCAGCCCTTACACTGAGCGATCACTTAGGCCAAGAATTTAAGAACGAACGTACTGGATTTTGCGCGATCACTCAGCCTATATGCTGGGCGATCGCTCAGCCGTTTTTTTTCTCAATTAATGATTTCTTTATTATAAAAATAGCTGAGGATAAATTTTTAATCATTAAGGTCCACATATATCTTCCTTCGATGCTTAGATATATCCCTCAAATACCTAAAACTAATTACCAAATACACTAAGTAAAAATTAAACATATAAATACAACACTAATAAATATTTTTCCCCCAAACTTCAATTTTGCAAAAATTAAATAAAATTTTAAATTCTCAAAATCAAGTAGGATTCAAAATAACTATTATACAACAACAATTTAAAATTACATGGGTTACCTCCCACACATCGCTTTTGTTTAACGTCATTCGCTCGACGTTAGTTAACCCCTTAGTCAAAGTCAAAAACATTAATTGACTCGACACCTTTCACAACTGAAACACCTTCATGGTAGGGTTCAACTCTATGTCCATTAACTTTTAATGTTTCATTGGTTTTATAGCACTTGAGCTCAACGGCTCCATGGACAAAAACATTTACTTCTTCAAATGGGTCTGATCATCGCGATTTAAGTTTTCCTGGAAATAATTTCAACCTAGAATTAAATAAAAGGACTTTCATACCAGGATACAAGTCTTTAGGAAGAATTTTCCTATCATGCAATCGCTTGGTCCTTTCCTTATAAATTTTCATGTTTTCATAGGATTCTAACCTATGTTCATCCAATTCATTTAACTGGAGCATTCGTTTCTCACCTGCTAAAGTCATATCCATGTTAAGGGTTTTGATTGCCCAAAACGCTCTATGTTCTAATTCTACAAGTAAATGACATGTTTTTCCATAAACAATTATGTAGGGACTTAAGCCTAACAGAGTCTTATAAGTTGTTCGATATTCCCATAAACCATCATTCAATTTTAATGCCCAATCTTTCCTATTGGGTTGGACAGTCTTTTCTAACACACCTTTTATTTTTCTATTACTCACTTCCATTTGACCAAATGTCTGTGGGTGGTAAGGAGTAGATAACTTATGAACTACCCTATATCTTTTCAGATAGGCATTGACTAGCTTATTAGTGAAATGGGTCCCTTGATCACTTATTATCGATCTTGGCATCCCATGTCTACTAAAAATATTTGCACACAGAAATTTAATCACTGTCGTAGTGTCATTATTTCTTGTAGGGATTGCTTCGATCCATTTTGACACATAATCAACTCCTACCAAGATATATTCAAATCCTTGGGAGATAGGAAAGGGTCCCATAAAATCTATTCCCCAAATATCGAAAACTTCCACAACCAAATTACTAATTTGGGGCATTTCTGCTTTCTTACTTATACTCCCCGACCTTTGGCATTTGTCACAACTTTTGCAACTGATGAGCATCTTTGAATAAAGATGGCCAATAGAGTCGATCAGAAAACCTTCCTAGCGGCTCTTTTCTCCACCGAAGTGACCTCCACAAGCAAAGCCATGACAAAAGGACAACACACTGTGGTGTTCCTCTTCTGGAATACATCTTCGAATTACTAAATTGGGACCAAGTTTAAACAGGTAAGATTCATCCCAAAAATAATTTTTAACTTCAGAGAGAAATTTCATCCGCTCATGATATATATCCAAAGTAAGGGTTCATTACATCTGCCACAATAAAATTTACAAAATCGACATAGCAAGGCTTACTAATTTTCACCGAATATAATTGCACATCAGGAAAAACATCTTTCACCGGAATATTGCTATCAATCAAATGCTTTTCAAAATACGGCCAAAGCTCCAATCTAGATAAATGATCAGCTACAACATTTTCACATCCTTTCTTATCCTTGATTGCAATATCGAATTCTTGAAGCAAGAGCATTCACATAATTAGTCTAGGTTTAGCATCATTCTTAGTCAACAAATATTTCAAAGCAGGATGATCAGAATAAACAATCACTTTGGAACCTAACAGATAGGATCTAAATTTTTCTAAGGCAAAAATTACTACTAAAAATTCCTTTTCAGTTGTTGTATAATTTAACTGGGCATCATTAAGAGTTCTACAAGTATAATGAATTACATGCGGTTTCTTATCAATATTTTGACCTATAATTTTCCTAGATAAAATTGGCAAAAGCATATGGATTATGCATTGCATACTTTACATAATTTCAAATGGTAATGACGATTAGGGCTAGATAAAATTGGAGCAGTTGTTAATTTTTCCTTTAGTAGATTAAGAGTATTGAAACAATCTTTGTCAAAAATAAATTCTATATCTTTGGCAAGAAAATTACACAAGGGCTTACAGATTTTAGAAAATCTTGAATGAAACGTCTATAGAAACCAGCATGCCCAAGAAAACTTCTAACACATTTTACTGAAACAGGAGGGGGCAATTTAGAAATAACTCCTACTTTAGCTGGGTCAACTTCAATTCCTCTCTTCGACACGATATGTCCTAAAACAATTCCTTGGTTGACCAAAACATGACATTTTTCCCAACTAAGGGTCAAATTGGATTTGCAGCATTGTTTAAGTACTAAAGTCAAGTCATCTAAACACTTGTCAAACGAATCTCCGTAAACAGAACAATCGTCAATAAATACCTCAACACACTTTTCAATTAAATCAGAGAAGATGGAGATCATGCATCTTTGGAAAGTAGCTGGAGCATTACATAGACCAAAAGGCATCCTTCTAAATGTAAAAGTACCAAATGGGCATGTGAAGGTTGTCTTTTCTTGATCTTCTGGGCTATTGGAATTTGATTATACCCAGAAAATCCATCTAGAAAGCAATAAAATTCCTAACCAGCTAACCTCTCTAAGATTTGCTCTATGAATGGTAATGGAAAGTGGTCTTTCTTAGTCGCCGCATTAAGTTTTCTCAAATCAATACACATCCTATATCCTGTAACGCTCCTAGTTGGTACTAACTCTTCCATATCATTTTTTAGCACAGTGATTCCAGACTTCTTTGGGACTACCTAAACAGGGCTCACCCATTTGCTATTAGGGATGGGGTAAATGATACCCACATCTAAAAGTTTAAGAACTTCCTTTCTTACAGCTTCCTCCATGTGAGGATTTAGACGCTTCTGATGCTCTCGAGAAGGTTTAGCATCGTCTTCTAAGTGGATACGGTGCATGCATTTGGTAGGGCTTATACCCTTCAAATCAGCTAAGGTCCATCCTATAGCCTCTTTATGTTCTTGTAACACATCTATCAATTTTTCTTCTTGCTCTTTAGTCAGTTTTGAAGAAATAATCACAGGTAGTGTTTCATTTTTCCGTAAGAAAACATATTTTAAATGGTCAGAAAAAGGTTTTAATTCTAAAACAGGAGGTGATTCAATAGAAAGAACTAATTTCTCATTAAAATTCCCTAAGGGCTCACGAACTATTTTCTCCGTTAATATTTCTTCTTTTTCCTTAAATTGTTTTGTTAATTCACTATCTTCATTATTTTCACTTTTATCTTGACCAGTTAGGAATTCTTCCAATTTGTCCTTTTTCACTTTTTGAACTAAATTTTTAGCCACTACATTTTCTATCACATCAACATAGAAACAATCACTCATATCATCATGTTTCTTTAAAGCATTGAATACAGAAATTTCAACAGTTTCTCCCATAGCAATCATTGATAGTTTTCCATTTTTAACATCCCTGTGGCTTCATGAGCAAGGATATCATAATGTCGTCATTGAAATGGACTCAAAAATTATTGTTGATACTCTCTCTAAGAATTTCAATATTTCTTGGAAGTATGTTTACATTTACCGAGATATTCTTCGGCTTCAACAATCTGGTCAGCATTCGTTTCATCACTGTTTCCATGAGGCCAACAAAGTTGCAGACAGTCTAGCTAACTTGGCTTGTGATTCTCAAGACAGTTTCCAGTTTTTTATGTCTGCTTGTATTCCTCGCTCTATTAAGGGTCTCATTAGTTTAGATGCTAGCAGAACTCCCTATGTTAGAATTTCTTAATTTATTCGATTTAGATCTGTATTTCCTTTTCGAGGTAAGGCTCCTCTGTCCTCCCATTTATAAGGGCAATGCTGGTTGTCCCCCTCAAGTTTGTACTTTTTTTTCCTTTATTAATAAAATCTACCAAGGTGCCGTCCCTGTTTCCTTAAAAAAATAAAAATAAAAATCGATTACCGTATTAGCTATAGCCATAAATGGTCTTCTAAGAAGAAGAAAAGGTGATTCTTGTGTAGCACTAGCTCGATTTTCCATTTCAAGAACTACAAAATCAACTGGCAAAATTAATTTTTCTACATGGACCAAGATATCTTCCACAATTCCTAATGGGTGCTTAACTGATCGGTCTGCTAGTTGTAATGTCATAGAAGTGGGTTTCAATTCTCCTAACCCTAATTGTTTATATACCGAAAAGGGCATCATATTGATACTAGCACCAAGATCCAACATCACTTTGATTTTCTTCGAATTTCCTAAAGTAATATCAACATTAAAACTAGCAGGATCTTTTAATTTTGGTGGGAGATTTTGTTGAAGAACAACACTACGATTTTAAGACATAATCATTTTTTCATCTTTTGGAAATTTTTGTTTTCTAGAACTTAGCTCCTTGATATTTTTTGCATAAGTAGGAATAGTTTTAATCACATTTAATAAGGGTAAATTTATGTTCACCTTATACAACATGTTATAATTTTCAGCAAATTGTTTATTAGCTTTAAATTGCATCAAACGACCAGGAAACGAGATCGGTGGCACATAAGCAGGAGGTGCAACATAAGGTTCTTCTATGTCAGGAACAATTGGTTTTTCTTTTTCTTTTTTATCACTTTCACTTTTCTTGTTATCTATTTCATTATTTATTATTTCAGAAGAAGTAGAAGGACTAGGTGCACTTACCTCTTCACCAAAAGTTTTACCACTTCATAATGTAGTAATAGACTTAGCTTGCTCGTTTTGACTTGGGAACTTCCCATAATCATGTCCCTTGATTTCCTTTACATCATCGCTCAATTGTCCTTGCATAAGCATCATCTTTTACAGAGTAGAATTTACTGCAATTAAGCCTTCTTTCATTTGCTGCAGAGTAGAATTTCAGTATCTTTTTTTTGAGAATTTTGTACAGGATTGCCAAAATTCTGATTTTGATTCCGTTGTCCAAATCCTTGTGATTGATGTCGTTGAGGTTGTAACGGCTTGTTTCCTCCCCAACTGAAGTTTGGATGATTTCTCCAACCAGGGTTGTATGTATTGGAGAAGGGGTCATTACGTTGACGTGGCGGGTACGAATTCATCGAATTTACCTGTTCTTGAAAAATAGGCATATTTCCACTAGAGAGGCAACCATTAGTAGGAAGAGAATTATTACCATAATTAGAATTAAGATCATTAGGAAAATTTAAATTGGTCGCGGTGTGAGGTTCCCGGGGTGTGACCCGCGCCCCGCGCGCCCTTGGATAGGGGTGCGCATACGTGCGGATGCGGGACACCACTGCTCTCGTTCCACCCTCCCTTGTTTAGGGGAAGACGAAATCAAAAGTGCGAGAGGAGTGTTGTCTATGTTAGCACGTTTGAATGTGCCTCGGTTGCCTTTAGTGGATTTTGTATCCAATATGGGAACTTATGGTTTCCCGCATCAAGTTATCCCTTTTTTAGGGGATACCAGGATATGGGAATGCATTACCCTTTCATTCCCATTTTCCCTTTTAGGGAAAACGAAAAGTGCAAAAAAGGATATTGCGACGCCCCCACTATGGATTTTATTAAAAATAGCCTTATGGCCCATTCAGATCACTATGGGAGCTTTGGGTTTCCCGCATCAAGTTATCCCGTTTTTAGGGAATACCAAAATATGGGAATACATCACCCTTCCATTCTCATTTCTCCCTTTTTTAGGGGAGAACGGGAAAGTGCAAACAAGGAATGTTGCGAGGCCCCACTGAATCTGAAAGTTTTTAGAGTCGCCATCTTTATTTTAAGGCAAATAAAGCAAAACCAAAGAAAAGAAAAATAAACCAAAGAAAAAGAAAACGGGTTCGGAGGCTAAGTTACGAGTTGGGAAGGTGCTAGGCACCCAACTCGCCCTTTCGGTCTCAAAAATGGTTTTTGGCTAAAGAATGCTTATTGTTATATTTATTTAGCAAATAAATAAAGTATTAAAAGACAGGAAATTAAAACAAATACATCCGTGGCTACATTATTTACGGACTTGCAGCCATTTCCTTACAATAATTACAGACATATTTAAGAATATTTGGCCATTATAACGGCTCTTTTACATGATATTTCCTATTTTAATCCGGGCAGCACAACGGCTTATATTGGCTATATTGTGCCGGATTTAAATAACAACTTTAAAAATAATAAAAAGACAGAAAAGTAAATAAATAAAATAAACAACGCCCTTAAAGGCTTTACCTTTTAGAGCGGTGGTGTGCTCGCCTCGCCGAGGAGAGGGAGTCTTTTTTGTTGTTTGTTGTGTGGTTGTTGTTTCGATTTGGGAAGAGTAACTGCTTATTTCTTAGACTTTGCGCTTGTCAACTCGGGCAGAGTGACAGCTTATTTTGGTAGGTTTTGGCCTTTTTGGTTTGGCGAAAAAACAGCTTAGTTTTCTGACTTTTCAGCTCGTTACTCGGGCAGAGTAACGGCTTACTTTGGGATTTTTGGGCCAGGGAAGTGAGGTGGATACCTAACAACTAGGCTAGGGATCACTTATAACATATGGATATTTATTTTGGCGGAGTTTGGACGGGGTTTGGAGATTTTAGGGGCTTCCACTCACCTATCTCGCACCTCTCGTACTAATATTATCGACAGAGTAACGGAGAGAGTTTCATTGCGATTCTTGATCGCGGAAAATGAGCAGCTGAAATGAGGAGGCCGGGGTCTCTATTTATAGTTGAGAGGCACGATCCATCGGTCATTTCTGAGTTTCTTCATCCTGCATCAATGAGTTGTACCATGAGCATCAAGCCTTGTACATTTCGGCCACTGAGAGAGGCTACAGTGAATGGCATGGTGCGGCCAAGGGATCCCTTGGTGCGGCACCAAGGGGCCTTGGTGCGGCACCATGAGCACTATTCCAGTTTGATGTTTTGCACTTTCACCCCATGCAGTTCACTATTTAACGCATCCTGCTTTTCCTTTTGCATTTTTAACTCATGTAACTTGACATTTGTTAAGTTTTAACAGTTCTTGATATTTTATGTCAGTCACATACCAGGGGTACGAAATTGGGGTGTCTACAGAGCCCCTCAACGATGGAGTCTACGGGTAACCCAAGGCTTACTAAAAAGACGAACATCGTTGATAAACAATAGACTCTCCAATTTCGTTCATTTAAGAACGGGAGAATGCAATTGGTAGCAGTTATAATGCACAGTTATCATGCTATCCAAACTCCATAACCTAGACATTTTTAGTCGGTTATAAAAGGTTATCGTAGTTTTAAGCAGATATGAATTTAAAGTGCTCTGATGGTCGGACCTACTAATGTAGGCTGCCTACGTATTCCCCATTAAAGGAAATCAGACCAAACGTAGTTCAGGCCAAAAACCTAAACTACAACCAAGTGAGGATGTCATGTTCTTCGGGTCCAGCCCGATCGAGAACACAACGGAAAAAGACTTTTGTGTTTTTCGAAAAAGTCGTATTCTTCCGGTCCGAAACCGTTGTCAAATACGGTATGAAGATTTGAATGTTTTTCTGCAACCACATTTCAACCGGTCAATACCTTGTCGTTGAAATATGTTAAGAAGAATTTTCAAAGTTGTGTCTGGCTGGTCGCTGCCTTGTTTCCAAACATAACCAGAAAACTTTCAAATATCTAGAAAACTGCACTCGACCGATAAAGATCCGTCGCCAAGCACGGCAAAGCAAACATTCTTCAAGTATTTTCGAAAATTGTGAGGTGGAAAACATTCTTTTTCCTTCCTTTTTTTTTCTCGCTCTCTTTTTTTTTTTCAAATATTCCTCTTTTTTTTTTGTATTTTTGAAATATTCCTCTTTTTTTTGTTTTTGAAATATTTCTCTTTTTTTTTTAAATATTCTTCTTTTTTTGTTTTTTTTTTGAAATCAAAACTCATTTTGAAAAGAGTATTTTTTTTTATTTTGAAAAACAAAGCAAAGTTTTTTTTTTAGACAAAACTTTCCTTAAAAGGAAATTATTCTAAAGTCAAGGTAAGCATATTGTACCTGACTTACCTTTTTGTGCCCGGGTGGCTGCCGTGGATTTGGCTGATCTTGGCATTTCTGCCACTCTTGCTAGGGAATTTATTATTATTATTTTTTCTTTTTTATTCTTTTCTTTCTTTCTTTTTTTATTTTTTTATTTTTTTATTTTTCTTTCTTTCTTTCTTTCTTTCTTTTTTTTTTTTTTTTTTTTTTTTTTTCTATTTTTTTCTTTCTTTTTTTCTTTTTTTCTTTTTTTCTTTTTCTTTTGACCTGCTGGGGATATTATTTTCTTTGTCCTCTGGTGACTGGTTGTCAATTTTGGTTAACAAAATTAACTTTGTTAACTTTCCGTAGGCTCAGGGACCGTTTTGGAAACTTTGAAATCTGAGGACTAAAGTGTCGCATCTTCAAACTTTGGAGGGAGGAAAGGGAAAAATTCCCTTTTCTTCTCCTTATTATGGACGGGAATGGGAGAGAAGCTTACTGCTTCTCTTTCTTTTCTTCCTTCTTTCTTTTCCTTTGCTCCTTCCGCCATTGTTGCTGCTGTTCGGTCTCTTTTTTTTATTTTCTTTATTTTCGCTCCTTTTCTCAATTTTCTTCCGCCAATTTCAGTGTTTTACTTAGCAGATGGCATCTTCTTCAAGATCTAGGAAGGGGAAGGCACTCATGCACCCAGAATCTGGCGAGAGGAGGAGAGAGCCTCCTCGCTTGGTCCGGAATAAACTCATCTACCGGTACTCCAATAATGACTGGGGCAACATTTTACGAGATCGGAACACTCACATGTCCAATCTTCCTCCCACCACTGTAAGATTTTTCTTTTTTCGATATTTTTCTGGCGATATTTCAGATTTGCTAAATTTCTGCACTGTTTGGAACCTTTGGAGCACTCCTGACTTTATTAGTAATGCATATGTATGTCCTATTTATGTCTAAAAGATGTAATTAAGTGATAATGTATGAAATTTATATGATTTATTTTTGCGATGCATGATTTGAACTAGTGGTCACTATTTGACCCTACTATTCATGATTTATATTCTAAATGCAAATGAGGCTATATGATGCATGTTTTACGCTAAAACATATTTTTGCATGCAATAGAATCGCGAAACAGACTTTTCGGAATATAATTTGATTTTTTCCAAAACGTATTTTCGGGCATATTTTCGGATAAAAAAGGTTCTAAAAATCGTTAGGCGGCACACTAGCGCCTAGGGGACTAGTCGGGGCGTAATCGGGGCCTAGGCGGGGCCTAGAATTAAGGTAAAATTACCATTTTTTTGATAATTTACATCAAAGTTCAAACACATTGAATACAAATTTAATTTTTTTTATGTTTGTCATTTTATCAAACACTTGTCTATATTTGTAAAATTAACAAAAATATACAAACCTACCATTAATCTCAATTCTCAACAACCCCAAAGCAATAAACTTGCCAAATTTGGAACTAAAAACAAAAAAAAATATTACTCCAGTTCGCCCTCACCATTACCATTCCTCCTTCCTTCTCTGGTCACCGCATGCCACAAAATCAAAGCTACAAAAATAAATTAAGGTCGGCGAGGTTTGGCGTAGACGTCGACTTGATCGATTAGGCGGCAACTAAGAAAGTCGCGGCGGTAGAGGGGGGCCTAGGCGGAGCTAGGCGGGGAGTTTTAGAACACTTAAAAACAGGACAAAACATATATTTTTCATGCCCTTAGATTTATTTTTCAAGCATGCAACTGCTGCAGGGGCATAGTAAATGCCACAATGATATTTATTTTGATGGTTGATGGCACTTTATCTTCTTTTTAGCGTATCCTTTTTTTTTTTTTAGGGAAACAGGGGCGGCACCCTGCTAGATTTTATTAATAAGAAGGAAAAATACAAACTTGAGGGGGACAACCAGCCTTGCCCTTATAAAATTGGAGGACAAAGGAGCCTGACCTCGAAAGGAAATACAAAAGCAAAAGCATAAGAACTAATTAATTCTAATATAGGGAGTGGTTTGTTTATCCAGAATAAACAGACCGCGAACACGAGAAGGAAGCAGAACAGAAGACGAATAAGTAATAGAAGAGCCATGATCCCACCCATGATTAGCAAGAGCGTCAGCGACAGAGTTGGCTTCTCAAAACACATGTCGAAAGGAAAGATTGAGAGAAGCCTTAATAGATTGAATGGCACGAATCAAATATAGGCTTCTCCAAGGAGGCTGAGCCTTACCTTCAACACTATCCAATAGGTATTTAGAATCTGATTCCACTATGGCGCCCTCATGATGATTAGAATCCATCCATTTAACACCTTGAAGCATGGCCATGCATTCTGCATGAAAACTGGAAGCTTCACCAAAAAAAGAAGAGAAGGCAAAAAGCATATCTCCATCAGAATTCCGAATAATTCCTCTGCACGCACTAGGACCCGGATTACCTCTACAAGCTCCATCGGAATTAAGCTTAACCGATCCAATGGGGGGCTTTAGCCAAGAGATAGCCCTAATCACCTTAGGCAAAACAATTCCCAGCCTAGAAGAGAAGATAGAATTACCGGCTTGGAAATATGTAAAATCGGCCCCTTTAGATATAGAAAAAAGAGAGTGATGAATGCGGGAAATAATAATATCAGTGGGAATGCGTTTTCCATCAAAAATTCCTGCATTCCTAGCCTTCCGAATCTCCCATAGAATGATCAAAGGGGTAATGGAAAACAGCATGGAGTTAGGCTTACTTAACCACTAAGCAAAGCAAGCTTGATCAAAAGAGAGAGAAGACATAGAAATCCCGCCAAGCCGATTGAATTCAGACCAAATACGCCGGGCTGTAGAATACTTCACAAAGACATGATAATAAGATTCAATATTTCCCGTAGGGCAGCAGGAACAACGAGAGGCGATCTGAATACCTTTACTAGTTAGACTCTCATCCAAGGGAAGTTTCCGCAACCATAAACGCCACATGAACAGACGAATTTGACGAGGCAGAAACTTATGCCATATGAATTTGGAGGAGAAGACCAAAGGATGAGGGGAACGAGCAAGCTGCCAGGCCGCTTTGAGAGAGAAATCGCCTTTATCCGAGCTGAGACAGTAGGCTGTATCAGGGTCTTCATTGATTGTGATGCCGAGATTGTCAATAAGAGAAGCCATTTGGGGACCAAAATCCACACGAGCAGCAACTGAGATCTGAGAAGGATGCTCAAAAAGCTCATAAACATACTTGTAAAGTCTTTGGAGGGAGATTGAGCACATCGGAAGGCCACTGATCAGACAAAATGGAGCATAAACCTTTACAAATAATCCAGCCAATTTGGTCCTCTGCCAAGTTTTTAACAGAACTCATACGGCGCCAAGTGTGAGAGCCCAGATTAGACGAGATAAGAGGATGAATATTCTTACAGTACTTACTCTTCATAAAGATACACCACATGTTGTTTGACGAACGGAACCGCCACCAAAGTCTGATAGAAAAAGCAAGAATAATATCTTTAACAGCCCGAATGCCAATTCCGCCTTCATTCACTGGACGACAACACTTGTCCCAAGAAACCCAATGAGCTTTATTCTTGCCCTCAATAGAACCCCAAAAAAAGTTGGAAAGCATTCTATTGATCTGATTAACAACCGAAACAGGGGGATCTAAAATTGCAATTTGGTACATGATTATAGAGTTCAACACTGAATTTATGAGAGTCACTTTACCCGCTTGATTAAAAAAATCTCCCATCCAGGAATTAATTCGGAGCTATAATTTTTCCAACATAATATCGAATAAATTTTTCTTCTTGCGCCCCTCAAAAAGAGGGCATCCCAAATATATGACGGGAAGGGGCTTATGAGGAAAACCCACAGATCTCTTGATAGACAAGATACGAGAGGCTGAAGAGTTTTTAGAAACCATAAAGCAACTTTTATTCCGGTTAATAAGTTGCCCAGATAAATTTTCATAATTACTAAGCAACTGCTTATGCCTCAGAAGAGAGTGTTTGTTGCCGTTACAAAAAATAACAATGTCATCGGTGAAGGCTAAGTGCGAGACAATAGGGCACTCGGGGGAAGAAGAGAAAGCATATCCAGGGTTGTCACACTGAAGCTTGTTTAATCCTCTACTAAGGACTTCCGCGGCAATAATAAAAAGGCTGGGAGATAAAGGATCACCTTTTCGGAGACCTCGGGATGTGGAGAAGAAGCCAGCTGAAGACCCATTAATCGAGAGAGAAAACCAATTATTAGAAATAACCCTCCAAACCATATCGATAAAAGGTTCTCCAAACCCAAACTTACGGAGCACTTTGATCAGATAGAGCCAGGCTACTCTGTCGAAAGCCTTGGCCATGTCCAGTTTAATAATAGTGTTTGAGCCATTGTGTAACGCCCCGTATTCTTGCATGTGCATCGTATGCTTGTCTTCATACTTTCTTGATTGATTGTGAGCATGTTTACTTAGTTTATAAATGTTTTAGAACCATTCATAAGTCATTCATGAAGCCCATAATATGTTTAGAATCATATAAACTTGTTTGTTGAATCGCCGGTTCGATCGTTTTGATTTTGGTCTTAGCGATTTTCCCTTCGTTGCTCGTATTTGCTTCTATTTCGTCGTGCGAAGTGTTCGTTGAGTTCTTGGCCTTATATTCAGGTCTTAACCATGTTTAAACAAGTCTTTTTCATGTCCAAGTTATCCTAGTTTGATTAGTGTTTGATTGGAGTTTGATTCGTTAACCATTCGTCGCGTGATTCGAGCCTTGTTCTACCTTGTTCCGGTTGTTGTTCGGGTGCGTTTCCGACTTGTTTTGAGTTGGGTTAGACCTTAGAATGGTTGCCCATAAGTTTGGGACCATTTAGGACAAGTTTAGACCAAGTTTTGAAGGTTCAGAGGCCCAGGCGCCCGCCTGGCATCTTGTGAGGCGCCTGCCTCAAGTGCTCGGAGCAATTGCAAAATGATCTGAATTTAGAGGCAGCCTCAGAGGTTGAGGCGCCCGCCTGAGAGAGGCTGAGGCGCCCGCCTCAACATCTGGTGCATTACGGGATTTTTTTCCCTGTTTTGATATTGGACGACTTATACACCCTAACCCCCTATCTAAACCTTTCTTAAACCTCCCTAACCCTTCTCACTTAAGTCCTAACATCCCTAACTAGTTGTAATGATGGATTAAGAGTGCATTAGTGATCATTAAGCCACAAAATCAGATTAGAAAGGAGACCACATTGGCTTGACACATGTCCCACTCAAATTCTAGACCAATATAAGCCTTGCAATCAGATTTTGACCTTCATTTCTCACCTCCACTCTCAACAAACGAATTTCCTTTCTCTCAAGCTTCTTCCATGGCTTCTTGAAGCTCTCATCTCCATCTTCCTTGATCCTTCACTCATTTGCCCAAGCTCCTTCATCAAAAGGATAGAGCTCAAAGAGTAGAGCATTTCCATCCGATCAAACTTCTCATTTGCTTTCTTTGGTGTAGAACTAGTAAGTTACTCTTCTCTTATTCTTCTCTTTAGTTCTCATTGACCCTAAGGAAACAAAGCCTATGGTGATTGAGGTCAATGAGGACACTTATATGCTTCCTATGCTATCTTCTTGTATTTTAAAAATATGAACTTGCTAGGAGCATGTATAGGTTGATTTCTTGCCTATGAAAGTTTATAAAACTCTTGCATCTTGCTTATTTATGGTTTTGAACATGTTAGAAACATGTATTGTATTTGTTGATGGAAGTGTTGTTATATGAGGATGCCTAAATTGAGCCTATATGAGATGTTGTGAAATTGTTATGTGTTATATCCTCAATATTGGACTCTATGTTGAACATGAATCTCATTGTTATGCCTTGGTGAATTTATGACCATGTAGAACTTAGAAATGACCTAAGTTGAGTTATGAAGCACATAGCTTCAATTACCCGGAAATTGGGAATTTAGAGAAAAGACTCAACGGAGTCGACTCTAGGGAAGAATTGAACATGTTGTACTCTAATTTCAATCCCTACGAAGTTTGGACACCGTTTGGTCAAGTTTACTCAATTTTAAGTTGAGTCTATTTATGTGCATTTGAACCCGTTATGATTATTTGGTTATGAGCAATTAATTGCCTTGACTTGATTTATTGTAGAGATTTATACCCTACTTGGTCGGTCGAGTTCGCTCTTGTCGAATTTGATCATTATTTGGTCTTAACGAGTAAACATCTACTTGTGCATTGCATTAAGTCCAGCTGGCACTATTTGGTTTGATTTTTATGTAAGGGTAGGACGATGTATAGCCTTCACGAATTGAGAGATTCGTGCTCGCTATGGATCGCTGTACCTGGGACCTCACACACCCCTCCATTGTAGGCCACAATGGGGAAGTAGCCCCTTTGCCGTAACAATACGTGCGTCACTGGCTGCTATTAGCCGGCGGAGTTCGGTATATCGATGCGAAGTCACGATATTGGGTTCACAAACTATTTTGCAGGAGCTACGAAGCGGCCGTGCCTATATCATATCCTACTTGTATGATTTATTTCCTTGCACTTACGTGAATAATGTGCTAAGTGCTATATGATGAACGTGAGCTATAATTGTGATAAATGCCATGTATAACATGATCATGCATTTCAGTAACTTACTAAGTCTTTCGACTTACCCTATTTGTTTGTTTTGTTTCCTTAGATCCGAGCCGAGGAGACGGTCCGAGATAGACTCGCCTATTCGTTTGGTTGTTTGTAATCTCAAGGTTGCTCTTTTGGACTTTGTTGATTAGTCTTTTGTTTTGGAAAGGACGTTGGGAAGCAAGTCATGTAGACTTGGCTTGGGGTTTTTGTTGTTGTAGCAAACTTAAATATTAGATACTTGTAATCTTTTGTATGCCGACTTATTCGTCGAGCCTGTTTATATGTGTATGGTTCACTACAGTTTCTTCCGCTAAAGCTCGTTTATTTATTATTGTTGTTGTTGTCTCCGGCATGTTGTGGCCGTTGAGGTTTTATAAGCATGTGTTAATATTGTAGGAGTAGTTGTTGGGTTCCGGCTGTAACGTCGCCGAAGACTTGTCTATTTTAAGTTGTTTTTTTCGGCCAAGTGTAGCCGAGTTGTTATTCGTATGCGATGTTGCGCCACATGAATTTTATAATCCTACTTGTGCATGCTTGTGTATCTTGTCTATTTGGACGGCACGACTCGGGATCTCGCATTGGGGTCCGGGTCGGGTCGTCACAGTTGGTATCAGAGCTTTAGGTTAGCTGTCGGCCAAGATAGGTTCCATGGCCTAGTTGGGTTGGTTATTTGTGTGTTGATTTTAACGTCAGAGAATCCGGTAGGACTGGATATGGCTGAATTACATCGCAGATTAATGGCTTTTTCCGAGGCCGGGAGGTCGGCGAGGAGGCGTACCACCACCACCTCCACCACCGAGACCAAGGACTGACACTACTCTCTTAGAGAGATTTCTTAAGTTAAAGCCTAGTTCGTTTCTTGGGGAACCGAAACCGAGAGAGGCCGAATTGTGGATGGAGGAAATGATCAAAGTATTGTCCATGTTGGGGTGTACCGACGAAGAAAGAGTTATGCTAGCAACGTTCAAGTTTAAGGGAGCCGCCGAACATTGGTGGACTGTGTTGAAGGAGAGTTGGGAGATGCAACAAGTTCCCATTACTTGGGCTAATTTCCAAAGAGAGTTTAAGAATGAATATGTACCGGATGTGGTTCGCAACCAAAGGGAGAAGGAGTTCTATGATCTTGAGCAAGGTAGCATGACAGTAGCAGAGTATTCCGCGAAATTCACAGAATTGAGCCGATATTGTACGTATCTGATTCCCACGGAGGCACGAAGAACACATAAGTTTGTAAAGGGGTTAAGAACTGAGTTTAGAAAGCAGATTCTAGCGCTTAAGCTCACCGATTATCGAAGTGCAGTTGATCGAGCGTATGAGGTGGAGCAAGACATTGAGGAACACCGGGTCAAGAACAATTCTAGTAATGCACGACAATCTACTCAGAGCACCAATCAGGGTAATAATTCGGGTAATAGAAGGGGATATCAAGGAAACCGTGATAGGAGAAGTGGAGGCCAAGGTAGGCCACAGTCAGGGAAGCAAGGTAACAATACTTCTTCATCTAAGGGGCAACAAGGTCAGCGTAGTGGGAGTATGACTTGCAGTTATTGTCAGAAGCTAGGGCACACAGTTGATTGGTGTTGGGCGAAGCTTGGAAAGTGTACTCTTTGTGGAGATGGTACTCATTTTAGGAAGGAGTGCCCGAAAGTTGGGGCAACTCAACCGGGAAATGTGGCTCAGTCTGGAGCCAAGAGAAGTGTAGATGGGAAACCCAAGGTGCAAGGCCGTGTATTTGCGCTTGATCAGCGCGAGGTTCAGGGATCTACGGCCGTGATAGGAGGTACTCTTTCTATATTCGATCATAAGGCTCGAGTTCTCATAGATACAGGGTCTTCGCATTCTTATGTTGCTTCGCACTTTATTGAGAATCTATGCGTATTGCCTCAACCTTTGCCATATTTGCTTGAAGTGTCTACCCCGCTTGGGGAATATATGCTCGCATCTGAAGTGTTTAAATCTTGTGATGTTTTGGTGGGTGACCACACTTTGCATGCGGACTTGGTAGTTCTACCTATACGTGATTTTGATGTGATTCTTGGCATGGGTGGTTATGTGCTTATCATGCTATAGTTGATCGCCATAAGAAGCGGGTTACTTTTTATATCTTGCCGGTGTGCCTCGAGTTTACTTTTGTGGGTGATCATGCATCGAGTGACTTGCATTTTATTTCGCTCTAAGGGCTAGAAAATTACTTGTCTCAAGGGTGTACGGGTTATCTTGCATGCGTAGTTGATAAGAAGAAGTCTTCGCCGAACTTAGAAGAGGTTCGGTAGTATGTGAGTTTCCCGTGTTTTTCCACCGACCATGCTATGCGCCCGATGAGAACTAGAATTTTGTATTGAGCTTATTAGGGAACTTCACCGATTTCTAAGGCACCGTATAGGATGGCGCCCGCGGAGCTTAGGGAGTTGAAAACTCAGTTGCAAGAACTCCTAGAGATTGGTTTTGTTAAACCGAGTGTGTCGCCTTGGGGCGCACCGGTCTTGTTTGTGAGGAAGAAAGATGGGAGTTTGCGGTTATGCATAGACTACCGAGAATTAAATAAGGTGACCATTAAGAATAAGTATCCTCTACCCTACATTGATGACCTCTTTGACCAATTGCAAGGGTCTATTGTGTATTCTAAGCTTGATTTGAGATGGGCTTACTACCAATTGAAGGTTAGAGAGGAAGACATTCCGAAGACGGCTTTTCGCACTAGATATGGGCATTTTGAATTTGTAGTGATGCCGTTTGGGTTGACTAATGCACCAGCGGTGTTTATGGACTTGATGAACCGTGTCTTTCACAGCTATCTTGATTGTTTTGTTGTAGTCTTTATTGATGACATCTTAGTGTATTCAAAATCTCGGGAGGAGCATGAGAAACACTTGAGGATTGTCTTATCTATTCTTCGGGAGAAACAGCTTTACGCAAAGTTTAGCAAATGTGCTTTTTGGCTTGAGGAAGTATCTTTTTTGGGGCATATAGTTTCTAGCGCCGGGATAGCCGTTGATCCTTCTAAGGTTGAAGCGGTGATGAATTGGAAGAGGCCTAGTTCAGTTACCGAGGTTCGGAGTTTCTTGGGTTTGGCGGGTTATTACCGGAGGTTTATTGAGGGTTTTTCTCGGATTGTGACTCCTATGACGAGATTGACGCAAAAGAATGTGCCTTTTGTTTGGAGCGAGAAATGTGAGTCTAGTTTCCAAGAGCTTAAGAAGCGGTTGACGACGGCACCTATTTTGGCTTTGCCTAGTGGAGGAGATAATTTTGTGATCTATAGCGATGCTTCTAAGGAAGGTTTGGGTTGTGTTTTGATGCAAAATGGAAGAGTGATCGCCTATGCGTCGAGGAAGTTGTCTATTCATGAACAGAATTACCCGACACACGATTTGGAGTTGGCTGCGATTATTTTCGCGTTGCATAAATGGAAACACTACTTGTATGGGGCTAAGTTTGAGATCTTCACCGATCATAAAAGTTTGAAATACTTGTTTTCTCAAAAGGAATTGAACATGAGGCAAAGAAGATGGATGGAGAAATTAAAGGATCATGATTGCACTATTTTGTATCATCCGGGGAAGGCAAATGTGGTAGCGGATGCCTTGAGTAGGAAAGTTCACATGTCTTGTATGATGGTTAGAGAATGGG
>JABEVN020003066.1:0-19518 GCA_013146195.2 Codonopsis lanceolata | reverse complement strand
AAACTTTTTCAACGACTAACTTGAAAAATGCAACTAACTAGGCATGTTCCAGGCTTGTAATCCTTGTCATTTTGTTTATATAACATCCCATTGATGACAACCCTTGTTATTTAGTTTTTGGTAATTAGACACTAGTTAACGACCCTTGTCATTTTGTTGAAGTAATGCTCTGGTGTTGGTAACCCTTGTCTTTTTGGTTACGTAACGCCCTAGACACTAGGTTGTAACACTTGTCAATTTGTTTATGCAATGCACCAGGTGTCACCTTTGTCATTTTATTAATGTATTACCTTAGGTCCTTGTCAACTTGTTTTAGTCATTTACGATATGTAGTTTCTTTGGCCTTGAGGCCCTCTAAGGCCATGAGATTGAGGTCCACCAAATCCTTGTTATTTTATTTATGTAACGCCCTAGACACCCATTGGTAACACTTGTAGTTTTGTTAATGCAACACTCGGGTCACCCTTGTCATTTTCTACATGTATCGCCACATGCCCTTGTTATTTTATTTATGTAAGTCCTTTCATTTATGTTATTCCTTAGGCACTGAAATCCAGTCAATTATGCCCTTAATTACACCAGCCCACTACATATATTGGTCCCAACATAGATCACCAAGAAATCCATAAATTATATTAAGAACATTTCATGTTTATTTCATTTATCCATTCTACATATTCATCTTTATTTTACAAACTACAAGATCTTCATTGGATTGATGCCTTTCCTTAAAGAGATTCCTTCTAAGATGGGTTTATCGCAACCAGTAAATGGGCTAAATGATCCAAAGGTATGGTTTTCTCTATATTTATTTTTTTCCTCTTTGTTCTTTTGCTCATAAAAAAATTACTTTTTTCTTCTCTCTTAGTCCTAGGAACCAATCCTTGTCAGTTTATTTATGTAACACCCTTTAACACTAAGCACCTCGGTGAATTAGACCTTTGTCATTTTGTTATGCAGTGCGCAACCATTTTGATTGTGTTTATGTAACGCCTCAAACACTGGCCCACTAAGCACTAAAGAAGACCACCCTAGTCAATACGTCATGCAATGTCAAACGTCCTAGGTGGTGAACCTAATAATTAACCCAACTTTTCCAATGACTAACTTGAAAAATGCAAATTACTAGGCACATTCTAGGCTTGTAATCCTTGTCATTTTGTTTATATAACGTCGCATTAGATGACAACCCTTGTTATTTTATTTTTGTAATGCCCTAGACACTAGCTAACGACCCTTGTAATTTTGTTGAAGTAATGCCCTGGTGTTGGTAACCCTTGTCTTTTTGGTTACGTAACGCTCTAGAGACTAGGTTGTAACACTTGTCATTTTGTTTATGCAATGCACCAGGGGTCACCTTTGTCATTTTATTAATGTATTACCCTAGGTCCTTGTCAACTTGTTTTAGTCATTTTTGATATGTAGTTCCTGGGCCTTGAGGCCCTAAGGCCATGAGACTTAGGTCCACCAAATCATTGTTATTTTATTTATGTAATGCCCTAGACACCCATTGGTAACACTTGTAGTTTTGTTTATGCAACACTTGGGTCACCCTTGTCATTTTATTCATGTATCGCCACATGCCCTTGTTATTTTATTTATGTAAGTCCTTTCAATTATGTAATTCATTAGCACTCGAAACCAAGTTAATTATGCCCTTAATTACACTAGCCCACTAAATATGTTGGTCCTAACATATATCACCAAGAAATCCATAAATTATATTAAGAACATTTCATGTTTATTTCATTTATCCACTCTACATATTCATTTTTATTTTACAAACTACAAGATCTTCATTGATTGATGCCTTCTTAAAGAGATTCCTTCTAAGATGGGTTTATATCAACCAAGAACTAGGCTAAATGATCCAGAGGTATGGTTTTTTCCACTTTGTTCTTAAAAAAATGGATTTTTTCTTTTCTCTTAGTCCTAGGAACCATTCCTTGTCAGTTTATTTATGTAACACCCTTTAACACTAAACACCTCGGTGAATTAGACCTTTGTCATTTTGTTATGTAGTGCGCAACCCTTTTGATTTTGTTTATGTAACGCCTCAAACACCGGCCCACTAAGCACTTTAAACTGCACCTCACCCTAGTCATTACGTCATGCAATGCCAAATGCCCTAGGTGGTGAACCTTATAATTAACCTAACTTTTTCAATGATTAACTTAAAAAATGCAACTAACTAGGAACGCCTGTGCTTGTAATCCTTGTCATTTTATTTATACTAGTAAGGTTCACGTGCGTTGCACGTGGTTAACGCACTTGGTGTTAATGGTTTTTTAAAGTGATTTGTCAATTTCTTAACTTTTTTGTTTACTTTTAATTATTGGATTCTTTTTGTGTTTTAATTTTATAGTTTTGAGACTTATAAATTGTATTGTTGTGTGTTTAGGTTTTCGATATTTTGTTTTTCGATAATTTATAATGTAAGCTTTCAGTCATTTATATTGCAACTTATCCTATACATTTGTCTTTTTTATTAGTTATTTTTAAATCTTTTTTTAATACCAAACATGAATTCATTCACTTTTATCGGTGTTGGAATTGAAAACAATTCAAGCTTACTTTCTTAGATAAGCACATTGTTGTTGGAGACTTAGCTTATGTCGTTTATGAAATTTATGACTCTCTTTAGAAAATAATAAACGTTTTATAGAAATCAAACTGACAATCCCAAAGTATATACTTACACTCTAAAATACAAAATTCACCCAGAGTATCTATAAAGTCTCACTTTACCACCCAATCTAACTTTTGTGTCATTTTCATATGTCATTGTATAAGTTTTTTCTAGTTTTCCCCCTAGACACTACTAAGGTTACCAATATGGACGTTAAGGTGCACATGGTATTTCACGTGAAGGACATTTTGGTCATTTTAACAATGTTTTCGTGCTTTTATTACCCAAAAAACTTCATTTTCTTATTCTCCGACAACGCTTTCTCTGCTTCTTCTCCAACAATGACATCTTATTTAAATTTTAAGTGAGATAAAACTCAAGAGTGTATAAATCTTTTATTCAAATTTTTATATAGAAAAATAAATAAAAATAGTGCGGAATCATATCAGAGAGAGATAAAACACAAGAAGATGATCACATTCAGGTGTCAAGGCCGCCATGAATAAGAACCCACAAAAATTAAAGTTGTCAGAGCTGCCTATGTTAAATGACCAAGCCACAAACACAATGCATAAGCATACACGATGAATTTCAAAACTCATATTTGAATTCATCACGATGCATACGACAATGATGAGGCACGCCATGATTCAATCCGTCTTCATCGTCCCTAGCTTAAACTCCAACAAATTTCTCCTTGGCACCATTGATATGGTTTATGGTTTGAATTGAGCAAATTCTCGATTTTAAACATTATTCACTATCATTTTTATCACTACGATCACCACACGTTACATCACAATCACCAAATTTGATATGGAATATGGAAATGCTACAAAATTACATTGAGGGCCAAAGTGGATTTGGTGGATATCTTAGGGGACAATGTGTATTTTAGACTAATTTTGATGGGGCAAACATATGATTAGCCCCCAAAATTACACACTAAATCTCACATTTGACCTCAACCTACGAAGTGTCCCACTTTCATACCTTATTTTTCTATTTGTCTCACTTTACTCCTTCCCGTCTATGGGTGTTAAAAATAGTAACGTACGGAAAATGATATGTGCATGTCACATGAATATTATTTTAATCATTTTGCTGGGGGTGGAAAATAAGATTTAGTTATAACTTTATTATATAATTAACCATTTAGTATTTAAAATATGTTTTTAAATAAAAATAATAATAAATAATTGTTTCAATAATTCAAAAATAATTATATGACCAAATTACAATTTCCCCCAAGGTATCCACCAAATCGTATAATGTACCCCAACCTAAGGTTTGTTCTATAATGATATCTGACGTTACATTTTTTTTCATTTTCCAACCTATCCGTGATGGACGCTAGAATATTCACGTTAAATAGCACATGGTCTTCCACGCGTATGGGTAAAATGACATTTTCATTATTTGCTTTAGGGATAAATGTGTTAAAAGTAAAAATTCTAATCTCACACACTCTTCTTCTCTCTTCTCCCGGTGCAAGTGCCCATCTCTCGCTCCACCAAAATAGCCGCCATCTCTAGCCTAAACCCTTCCCACTTCGGTCACACCTATCACAACTTTGGCGCTGTTCTTCTTCGATTCTAGCCAAACTCCATCTCCGATCTTCCTCATTCTATCTCATGCAAAACTCGCGCCTAAAGTAGAAATCAGAGGGTATATACTATACTTACTAAAAACCCTAGTAAAAACATGCGATTAACAAAAAACACATAATCCTTATCGATGAATTCATCGAAAATAGAGACGGGCTTGAATGCAGAAATGGTAAGGAAAATGATATCCTTAAAACTAATTATACTACATTCCTTACAACTACCACCTCAAATAACACTCTTAGCCTAGAATTTATTTAATTTATACACTCATCATTCATACACCCATCACCAATACCACCACTACCACCTCAAATAACACTCTTAGCCTAGAAATCAATTTTTTTTTAATTTTATCTTATTTCGTTGTTTAATTTCTTATTCATTTATTTAATGTCGTATTCCACATAAATCACCACTTTCATGCTTAAAATCACCCCCACTACTACCAGCATCCCTGCAAATGCCGCCACAACTATCACCACCATCAAGAAACGTGTCCACCTTGCCTTGCTGAAATGGAAATATAACATATCTTTAGCTTCCGTTAAGTGGAACTACTTTCTTCAAATGACTTTCCTATCGATTCTAACTTAATCTCTTCTCTAACAAAACGCACAGATTTGTTAACTAAGTTCTATATTTTTCTTTATCTTCTTGACATTATATCACCTTTCTTAACACGTTTCTCTTAGCTTATTCATACGCAATTACTAAGCACGATATAGATTTGCTTAATCTCTCAATTCTCACCAACCAATATTATAGCTACAATTTTTCATATACCTATAATAATGTCATTCCCAACATATGATGTTTCACTTTCAGACATGTTTTGTCCTCTCCCGTCTACGGGCATTAAAAATAGTGATGGAAAATCGTGTACCTGAGGATTATTTTGGTCATTTTGCTTGTGACTCAAAGTGGGATTTGTTATAATTTCATCATTTAGTTTGCCATTTAATATTTAAAGTATTTTTTTAATTAAAAAATAATTATTTAAATAATCTAAAATTAGTTATACTTTGTCTGATATTTAAATCAAACATTGAAAAATGCATTACTTCAAAAAATAAAAAATAAAAAATATTTTTTAGCCCTCACTTTCTTTCGTCAACCCCATCATTTATAAATTCACCACCACCACCACTAACACCTCAAATTTTACCATTAGTCCAAAATTTAATTTTTTGATTTGATTTTATTTCCTTTACTAATTTCTTACTCTTTCCTTCGAAGTAACCAATTTGAAAAACCCATCAATGATAGACACGCCACCACCACACCTTAAATTTCACTTTTTACAAACTTAAATTCAATTTTTTTGAATTTTCAAACTTTCAAATTGAATCTGAAACCCATATGGTTATTTGAAAATTTGATGATTAAGAAATCTCACAACGATGTATTTCATCTAGTCCACTAATGTCATCACTAAAATTACTATCACCACAACCTCTAACACTATCATCCATGCGGTCGTAAGAACCGCCATCACCATCACCAAGAAACGCATTCACCTCGCCTTATTAACACTACAACAAATATGGTCTTTCACAACGTTTTTAAAACGTTGTAATAGCTATTTTACAACGTTTTTCAAAACGTTGTGATATGCGATGTTGTAATAGGTCACTTTTAAAATGCAACGTTTGTTCTTAGATTTCTATTACACAACATTTAAAAAACGTTGTGGAAACAAAATAACAACATTTAAAAAACGTTGTTATTTCTTTTTTTTAAAAAACGTTGTCATTTATTTAATGTAGTTCTTGGATATCTATTATACAACATTTATAAAACGTTGTGGAAAACAAATGACAACGTTTCAAAAATGTTGTCAATTCTCTTACAAAAAACGTTGTCATTTTCTGAATGCAATGGATTTCTCTTACACAACATTTAAAAAACGTTGTGGAAACAAAATAACAACGTTTAAAAAACGTTGTCATTTCTATTTAAAAAAAACGTTGTCATTCTTTTAATGTAGTTCTTGGATATCTATTACACAACATTTAAAAAACGTTGTGGAAAACAAATGACAACTTTTGAGAAATGTTGTCAAATCTATTACAAAAAACGTTGTCATTTTTTTGAATGCAATGGATTTCTATTACACAACGTTTAAAAAATGTTGTAGAAAACCAATGACAACATTTCTAAAATGTTGTAAATAGTTTAACACAACATTTAATGAGAAACGTTGTAAAAATGGTTAGTACAACGTTTTAAAAATATTGTGTTAGAGTTGTATTACAACTTTTTGAAAATGTTGTAAAAAGTCTTTTACAAGATTTAAAAAATGTTGTAAAAATTGTATTACAACTTTTTAAAAACGTTGTAATAAACGTTTTACAAGGTTTATAAAATGTTGTAAAAATATCTATTACAACTTTTATGAAACGTTGTAAAATGTTTATTACAACGTTTTATAAACGTTGTAATAGCTATTTTCAAAAATAAAAAAAAATAGCAATCCTGTTCTTGTTTCAAACCCCCACCTAGCAAAAGCAATCCTGGTTTTGCAAGAAAAAGCAACATAACAATTCAGATACCAACATTGACAACACATAATATTCCCAAGTCATACATAATCAGCCACCGCAGCCACCTATCTCTTTGCGGCAAAGTTTATGACCGACATTAGACAAAGACCAATGAATGCGGCGGAAGCGGTCACTGATTTCAAGAGAGCCCATTCTTTTTCATGAACTTGAGGCCAACCCAAAATCACATGCAAAACAACAAGGCTGGATGCTTGAAAGCGAAGCCAAACTAGAAGGCAGCTTGTTGGTGGGCTGTTGGGCATTTGATAAATGAAATAAGGCAGTAAGGTAACTATAGCACCCCATAAGTGAACAATCAAAACTGTTTTTGCATTGTAAAGCCATCTCCAAGATCTAAAAGTGATGGCAGGGTCATCATGCGATACTGGGTAAGTTCTCTTGTCTTTTTCTGAGTTGGGCTTGGGTTTATTGGCATCTGAAAACAGCAGCTGCAACCACTGGAAGGGGAGCAACGAGAAGCGAGGAATGCAATCATGTAGACTCCAACAGACACAAACTTACTTGGAGATGTTAAGGTACAAGAAAACAAATTGATGAAATTTCTCAAGGAGGTTATTCTGACGCAGTAAAACTCCCTCAATCAACCTGTATCGAGAAAACAAGTGGTTACAAAATCAACAACGAGAGCTTGTTACAACTCAAAGTAATTCTCTTACAATTTTTTTAACAGAAGGGCACATTATATTTAGGCAAGAACTGTGAGGGGATATGCTACATCATTTTACTATGAACTTAAAATGCTTAAATGGAGACAAGGAAATTAGATGGAAAGATTGGCACAACTGTCTTGAAGTGGGCAATGGAAACAAAGTGAGGGAACTTTTTATTTATTGATAAGTGACAAAGTGGGTGAACTTTTAAATCTCTTTTCACTGAAAATTCAAAAGATCGTCTGCTATAGGTTTACATTTTGAAAAATGGACTATTTTTTGAGATAATACAAAAATAGAATATGCTTTTGATATGATTGATGGAATAACTAGTATGTCTTGAAAATTTAATGACGAAATCAAAATGCCCTTTAAGATCATATGAAATCCTCGTATACCAATGGTACCAACAAATCGATTTTATTAATTTATAACGGTGAAAAGCAGTGTGAATATAGCTAAATGGCGGATAAGGATTCGTGCGAGATGACCACAAGTAGTCGTGAAAAGGTACAATCAATTTGAACTAATTTAAGGATCTTGAAAATCGGGATGTGAAAAAACTATCAAAATTGGAAGCCACGTGCTTCGAGGAATTCGACTATCAAAGAAAATTGGACATTTGTTCATATGGATAACAAGAAAAGAGAAATCCTAAGCGACACTGCCACCTCGAAACAAGAACTCATTTTGTCGGACTTGTAAGTTGAAGAAAGTTTGGGTGAGATCTCCAAAGTAACTGCATCAACTTGATAATCACGAAAGCACCATGGGCACCGGTGGGAACACCAAGTGCTGACGGCCAAAATGAATGATATTAAGTTAATAATATGGATATAATCTGGATGGTTAGTAGTAAGCGAGTATATCGATTACGGCAAAATTTATGTACCAATTAGGATTTAGGTCTATAAACAAGCCAAGGCGAGCTTTGAGTGTTTGACCGGGCTCTTTGATTTTTATTGAGCTTGAGCCAAGGAACCTATCTTTGAGCTTGACTCGATTATTTCATAAAAGCGAACTATAAATGAGACCGGTTTGGGGTTTACTCGAGCACGGTAAAAATATGCAAGAAATCACATAAGCTACAAGTATATATATATATATATTGTGATTTGCCAAGCTGGGACTTTCCACAGGAAAGAGGAACATAATTACCTACACAGTTATAAAGTGAGTGGCAAGTGTAGCAATGCCTTCAATATACTCCGCCTGGGATACCGAACTTCCACTGTGGATTCAAGCTTACGGCTACCTTCCCAAGCGATTCAAATATTTGACCCGAGTCTTAAGCCACTTCGACTCAAGCAAGGACAAGAGTTTATCCACCTTTACACAAACCACGCCCATGCACCGCCAGATAGTTCACGATATTGAAAAGGTCTAGGTTTGGCATCTGCCCATTTGATGCCTCATCATAGATGCTAAGAGCATCATTCTCACCTTCTTCACTTGTATCGCAACCTTAATGACAAGGGCGCTGCCATGGTCCCACCATGACGAAAAATTGCTTTTGACTCGTACAAACCACTGCCTTTGTGACACATATCAGCATTTACCTTCTCAAGACCACCAAATGAAGGATTATGATAATCTCTTAGCCAAGCACAAGCGGGGCATACTCTCCATGCTGTGAGTCTGCAGCCACCATATAATATCCTTGGCAAGCCAACTAACTCGCGTCGATGCGAGAACACTGAATATGCCATTCCTAATGATAGAGCCTCACCCAAACTCGTCTTGACGGAATTATAAGGAGTCACCAATACAATAGCTTCCTTTCCATCATCACGCGGAGCCCTAATAATCCCAACAGTGTTAATTCCATATGATGCACAAGTAAAGTTAGCTTGAGTTATATCGGATCAGGGCAAGTAAAAAGTGCAGCGGGTGGAATATCTTTGGTTGAGGCTGGAACTTGTGATAAGTAACTTCTCCGCCCAAATCGACATGTCTTGTGCTATCGGTCTTGGAATTTCCATTCGTGATCCAGTACCAATACTGTTCTGCGATACGTATTCATATCCATGTTGCGATCCACCATGATGGGATCTGTTCCCATACTCATACTGATGGGCATTTCCCTTCTGTGATTCAGCACCATTTCGTAATGCGATCCAGTACCATGTTGTGGTCCATTGCTATAACTCGCCTATTGCTATCCATTGCCAATTCACGATGTGACTGACTGCTGTATTCTTGTGGCCCATTGCTATACTTCGCCCATATACATTGTGGTCCTTTGTTAAACCGCGGCTCATAGACCTGTTGAGGTGCATTGCTATACTGCTAGTTCCTCCAAGAGCTTTTTCAGTTTTGGATCATCTGCGTTCACATTAGATACCATTTCTGCATATATTTCCCTAGCCTTGACCAGTAACCCACACCTTATCAATCCTTCCACCATAACAGTATAATGCCCAGAATCAGGAGTTACTTTATAGTCCTTCATACCCACCCAAATCTTCAATGCATTTTCGGTTCGGCCGATTTGAAGTCTCGATTTGGACTAAAATTCAGAACAAGCTAAAATTTTCTTTTTCGTAGAAAAAGTGACAAGCAGCATTGTCAATATCAAGAGCTAATGCATACTACCTCCATTCCCAAAATAAAAGAGTCATAATTCCAAAGTCAAACTTTTTAATAGTCTTTTTCTACTATCATAGATACCTAATAAATAGTAATGAAACTACATATTATTCATGACACGTAAGAGCAACATCGTATTAAGGCGAGGATAACAATGGATTTTGTAACTTAATATTTGAGGTAGGAACTTTTTTATATATAAATAACCTGAAACTGTGGTTTTCTTCAATTGTTCAGCAATCTTTTTTGCTTCACGCCTTCACAATCCGATCCGCCCTGTCAGCTTGACTTCCAGCAAACTTCTCCCTAAAGAACTCCACCTCTTCATCTTTCTGCGTACAATTCACACAGATGCAATCAATGAAATGCAAAGTTCCATTGCAGCCATAAATGGGAAGAGAAGGTAATAAGCTAGTAAATAACAACAGAAAACTATGTTACCAATTCCTTAAACAATGGTATGGGGGTTCCAATTTTATGGCCAGTCGGTATAATCTCCCAGGGTCTTTTGGCCTTCTCAACATCTCCTTTTTTGTCAGAAAGTGATACTTGAGGAGGCAGGTTGAGCTGCTTAAGTACCTAAGCGGTATTACAAAGAAGCATTTCAACATGGCCCAACATGATCTGTTCCAGGAAAGCCTTTAGTTATGAAAATAAGCAATTTACCTCAAGGGAAAAAGATGGCATATAGGGCTCTAATAGGCATGCTAACAAATATACAACTCCCACTGAAGTTTTCATAACTATTGAGCATGCAGGAAGATTACTGGTCTTCTCACTCAAATACCCTACAATAGCTAAGGCTGAAAGTCTTCTTCCTTCATCTGCATGGCGAGCCTGAGATGATACCACTGCAGAATCTCGACAGCATACTTGCTCAAATCTAGGTTGACAGAATTCAAAAGAACTTCAACAGATTCCAAGACAAGTTCAGGATTCCTCTTCACATCTTGACAGATGCGGGGACCACTATACTCTTAAAATCTTCATGCGACAGATGAGAAAATAGAGGACGAAAAGCTTCACGGAGCGCCTTTGATGGCTTCTCCCTCGTATTTAGAACTGCTTGAACATATATATCAAGAAATGTGGGCTGCAGATGCAAAGAAACATCTTGAGTTGATATTCACATTCAAATCGTGCAAAACACCATGATATAGACATATGCCTCATAAATATTGGACTCCAATATAAAATCCATAAAATATCCACAGATGAAATAGGTCAAGCTAAGCAATGTTGACCTTCCATTGTTGAAACACCAGTGGTCTTGAAGTTGAAAATTCCAACATCAAACATAATAACTCAGGACAATTTCTATATGGAATCCTTGCACCTTTTAGTTCCTCCATGTATGCACTGTAGATGTCAGGTGACTGAAGAAAATAGAAATACAGAATGTAAATCAAAGTAAGAACCAAATAAAGATGGCATAAGCATAAACCATTGAAAAATTCATAGAGATGAACCTCTAAGAATAGATGAATAATCGTTTTCTTGCAAGCCCTTTGCTCACGAAAAGATCCTTGCAAGACAATATGAAAAACAGAAGCATTCTTTGATACTGAGGTAAACTGACTCTTACTTAAGAGGAGACATGACCAGTTCAGAAGTCTGTAGCAGCCTACATGTGACTGGAAGTTCAACTGCTTTTCCATGAATTGTACAAGTGTCGCTGCAAAGCTTTTCATAAATTTGACATCGCTTAAAACTTTTACAATCAAATCATCTACAGCTTTCCTTGACCCTCGATCATCATATATATATAATGTACTGAATTGAAAACAAATACACATCAAAATTAAAGATTACAGAGTCCAAACCTTGTCCCAGGAGGCCTCAGGATCCAACAATTTGGCAAACTTAAACGGAGACAAGTGACCGTTCTGATGTTGTTGAAGATTGACTAGCCATGGACAGAAAACATGAAACTGAACCTAAAACAAAAGCTAGATAACATTACCGAACTTGGTGAATTACCCACAATAAGCAAAAGATTTTAACAACTAAACAAAACCCAGACACAAAATCAGCAGGTCTATAATTGCAAAAACTATCACATTCTAGAATAGAAAAAATAGATATTAAATAGACAACCCTAGCTTCATCATCGTATTGAGTTGGGTCATACTGTGAAATTGAGCTTGAACCTAAATCCACCATTCCCATTAACTTACTCGAAATTTCAAAAGAATGTTATGGATACTAACAATAAACTTAAATGAAACTTAAATGAAACTTAAATGAAATTGAGCAATTGATCGATGTGAAACTTAAATGAAATTTCCAAGGCTTTACTAACCTTAACGAGATGTCAAGCGAAGATGAAACTCAGTTGAAGAGATAATTTAGGGACATTACTTTGTGGCAGTTTGAAGATCAGATTAGATCTTATTGGCATGAACATCCGATGAGGACATCGGACTCTCCTAGTGGGGGAGAGTTTGTAAGCACTTAAGTGTTGAGTGCAGCCATGACATGAGCGGGGCATGTCGTGGCATTGTGTTGGGCAGTAACGATGCAAGTTATGGCTGCGATGGACAGAAACAATGACATAGATTCTGTGGGACAGAAACTGACATACCAACGGGCTGGCAGTATAGTCTAGTCAATAAGCTATCAAGTTTGAATATACTTACCAATCTTTCTTTTGCGGAATACATGGTGGTGTAAGCTATGGATTAATGGCGAGAAGTGCAACTGTTGGTGGTGTAAGCAATAATCTTTGAATGGAGAGAGCTTACCATAACTTTGTAGGATATTGCGTGGAAGAAACTTATAAACAACTTTGAACTATCTCTAGAGCTTAAATATTTGATTTCATTTGCCTGCTCATCATCTCTAGCTACAAAGCATATCAGCTTCCATTTATTAGCATGTGCTGCACCCTCATATCCATATTTACAATTTGGAATAGACCTCCCTTATAATCCTTTTTCTTCCATATTCATTCTTTTACCTTTTCTACTTGATGTTCTAAATCTGTAAATCTTGCATTCCATACTTCTTAATATTAATTTAATCTATATATTGTTAAAAATTCTTATGTCACTCTTTTGTAGCAAATCACTGGTTCTCAGAAAAGGACTGGGGTTACACAAGTTTCATGTTGCAAAGTGAGCTCAAAGAGGGCTTGCTGGTGAATGATAATATCATTATTGAAGCAGAGTTTTCAGCTATGGGTAAAATTAGAAATTCCACCTAATAAGCTGTCTACTATTTTGCATTTGAGAGACCTTAATACACATGAAGATATTTGTGTTTTAAAATTAGCATTTTCACTTGTAGTTTTACATTGTTGGCTTTCTTGGGCATTGTATGGTGTGGAGGTGATTTAAGATAATTGTTCTACTGAATCTAATTCACACTGTATACTAGATGATGCTTCTTGATCATCAATCACTTAGCCAGGATAGTATAGTGCCATCATAGCCTTTTCTTGAGTTTTATTTTTTCTTTATACAAGAGCAACATTTGCACTTCTCGCTATAGATAATTTCTATTACGAGTACGTAGAACACTCACCAAAACAATGGTAAGTTTTTCTACAGTTAACAACCTAAGAGTTTCTTGAGAACTTTGGCTAGGGTTGGTGTTTGGTGAAGGTTTGGAATCATATCTGTGAACTTTATGAGATTTTACGCTATTAATAATCCACACCTTGAGCAACAAGACTTGGTGATCTCTTCTAGATTCATAGCTTTGGGGTTGGATCCTGAGGTAGTGTACAGTTTGGGATATGGATATGATATATACACAGTGAGTTTAGCCATACTTATTACCTGCATAACTGTTTTGGAAAGTGGATGCATACATCTTTAGTGTGTTTAGTTAGTGCAAGAGATTGGGCACTTTAGAAGCGAGAATAAGATTCAGTGTTCCTTCAACAATTTGAAATGGCCGTTAGTGCAACGATGCTATACAACTAATCCCTAGTCCCCAAGTGGGTTGGTTCTGAGAACATCGAGTTTAGAGTGTATTCAATTTGAAGTGCTTCTCTTGTAGCTTCTCCTCTTCTTCCAAATAGTTTTAAATTGTGATTGGTCGTAGTCTATACTTCTTTCTCCACATAGAACTTGTTTCATTACTTTCCAAGTTTCTCATCTTTTCATACTTGTTAGTCTCGTAGCATACAAGTTTCCAAAATTATAGTGCACAGTAGAGTATTGTTTAATAGGTGGCTTTGACTTGTGCAAATCTTGGTCAAAATGTGTAATTATCGTGCTTTATTTTTCCCTTTGACTGGTTCATTATGAAAAGTACTTTAGCCTTAAGTTCCATTTTTTTAATTTACATTGATGATTGGATGGATGACAATGTTGCATAAATTGGTAAGGGCATAGTGCTCAACTTTTCATAGTAGACATTATTTTGGAATATTCCAGAAAGACAAGCCTATAGTTTTGGACTAGGGAGTGTTTGTACTGAGTTTGCCCATGAATGAATAGTATTTGATGCTAAATTCATCTATTTGCTAGCTGTTGGTGTCTTTATGTATGTGCTTGCTCTTTTCTCCGATCTTAGTGATAGTGCTATCACTTTAATTTCTGCTACATAAGGAGTTATTTGGGGTGACTATGGAGTTTATTCCATCTTTGAAGTATATGGTTATGTAATCAATGAAATGACGAAAGGATCATATTCCGTCAAGTCTCAAACACCTTGGATGTAAACAAATACGATGCTATCGGTTTGAAAATCATTCAGAGTAAGTTCTATATTGGTGCCATCATGGTTATTCCTTGATTCTTAAAAGCTTGTTGTACTATACGTGCCTTAGTCCCTTGAAAATCAATGAAATGTGTGTTTGTCTTTTGATCTTTGTTAGAAGTCTTAAATTTTGGTTACATTTGAAGTTAGCGATTTGCACTCTGTTTTCCTTAGCGAGTGGTGGATAATGTTGTTAGCATTGTCTTGTGGTTCAAATAGATGCCAATTTAGAATATTGTGTTTACTTTTAGCGCCTTTTAGTTGTAACACCTCGATGATTAAATTATTTTCTCAGGATCTTCCAATAAAATGGCTGCGTCCATATGCTTATAGAGCTTGGGCTCGGGCATTTCATTCAAGTATGCCGCTTTCCTCACTAGTCATTGTTCTTAATTGTGGTTTATTGTTATCCTCCTATCATCCAAAGGTGATTGTTAATTTTAAAAGCAGTGAAACTTTTACAATTTAAGTAGGGAGGAATAAATTATGGATTACTCTCATTGTTTGGGTGTCAGACTTAGAAGAAGCAGCCATGCCTTTGGATCAATATAAATCCCTAAGGGATTTTTTGTTCGCACTGAAAGAAGGTTCCAGGGCCTATTGATTCGACCCAAGTTGTCGGTAACTTGGTAACCACTATTGGATATCTTAACATCTATTTTGTTTTGCTCTTTATTTGTTTACAGTTCGAGAAATTTAAGCATATTGCCTTGTGATTATAGATCGATCCTGTAGACGGCACAGTTATAAGATTCAGAGAGATAAAAGACGCCGGAGCAATGATTGAGCAAGTTAAAGTGTGACGACCCGACCCGGACCCCAATGCGAGATCCCGAGTCGCGCCGTCCAAATAATCAATAACACAAGCATGCATAGTAGGATCACAAAAATCATGTGGCGCAACATCGCATACATACAACAACTCGGCTACACTTGGCCGGAAAAGCAACCTAATTTAAACAAGTCATCGGCGACGTTACAGCCGGAACCCAACAACTACTCCTACAATTAATAACACATGCTTATAATATCCTCAACGGCCACAACATGCCGGAGACAATAACAACAACAATAAATAACGAGCTTTAGCGGAAGAAAACTGTAATGAACCACACATAATAAACAGGCTCGACATATAAGTCGGCTTACCAAAAGATTACAAGTTTTAAGTAGTTAAGTTACAACATCATTAAAAACAACATAACCCCAAGCTAAGTCTACATGACTTGCTTCCCATCGTCCTTACCAAAATAAAAGGTTAACTAATAGATGTCCAAAAGATCAACCTTTATATCACAAACAACCAAACGTGGATCAAGCGAATCTATCCCGGACCGGCTCCTCGGCTCGGATCTAAGGAAACAAAACAAACAAATAGGGTAAGTCGAAAGACTTAGTAAGTTACTACAATGCATGATCATGTTATAACATGGCATTTATCACAATTAGGGTTCACGTTCATCATATAGCACTTAGCACATTTTCACGTAAGTGCAAGTAAATAAATCATACAAGTAGGATATGATATTGGCACGGCCGCTTCGTAGCTCCTGCAAAATAGTTTGTTAACCCAATATCGTGACTACGATGCTTGTGACGTTGCATCGATATACCGAACTCCGCCGGCTAATAGCGACAGTGGCGCACTTATTGATACGGCAAGGGGCTACTTCCCCATTGCGCCTACAATGGAGGGGTGTGTGAGGTCCGTGCACGGCGATCCATAGCGAGCACGAATCTCTCAATTCGTGAAGGCTATACATCGTCCCTACGACATAAAATCAAACCAAATTGTGCCAGCTGGACTTAATGCAATGCTCAAGTAGATGTTTACTCGTAAAGACCAAATAATGATCGAATTCGACAAGAGCGAACTCGACCGACCAAGTAGGGTATAATTCTCTACAATAAACCAAGTCAAGGCAATCAATTGCTCATAACCAAATAATCATAACGGGTTCAAATGCACATAAATACACTCAACTTAAAATTGAGTAAACTTAACCAAACGTTGTCCAAACTTCGTAGGGATTAAAATTAGGGTTTATCAAGATCAATCCTTCCCTAGAATCGACTCCGTTGAGTCTTTGCTCTAAATTCCCAAATTTAGGGTAATTGAAGCTATGTGCTTCATATCTCAACCTAGTTCATTACTAAGTTCTTCAAGGTCATAAATTTACCAAGGCATAGGATTATGATACATGTTCATCATAGAGTCCAAAATTGAAGATATAACACATTCAACATACCACATCTCATGTAAGCTCAATTTAGGCCATCATCACTTAACAACATTTTCATCAACAATTACCATACATGTTTCTAACATGTTCAAAGTCCTACAATATCAAGATACAAGAGTTTTATATACTTTCATAGGCAAGAAATCTTCCTATACATGCTCCTAACAAGATCAAAATCCCAACATACATGAAGATAGCATAGGAAGCATAACATGTGTCCTCATTGACCTCAACCACCATAGGCTTTGTTTCCTTAGGGTCAATGAGAACTAAAGAAGAAGATGAAGAAGAGAGTAACTTACTAGTCAAACACCAAAGGAAGAAATGAAGGAAAATATTCGGATGGAAATGCTCCCCTTGATGAGCTCTTCAACTTTAATGAATGGCTCTTGGGCAATGGATGAATGGTTGAAGGTAGATGATGATGGAGACCTTAAGGAACCATGGAAGACTAGAGAGAAGATGAAAATTCGTTCTTGCAAGAGAGCTCAGCAAATGAGGAAGAGAATGGCTGATTTGTGGCTTTAAATTGGTCAAAATGGTGAGTGGGACAAGTGTCAAACACTTGTGGTCCCTTTTCAAATCTGATTTGGGGGCTAATGATCAACTAATGGACCCTTAATCTAACTTAGAAATCTAGTTAGGGATGTTAGGACTTAAGTAGGAAGGGTTAGGGAGGTTTAGGATAGGTTTAAGTAGGGGTTTGAAGTAAGCAATTCGTCAAATTTCGAAACAGGAACAAATCAGCCCGTAGCAGAGAAACAAGTGAGGCGGGCGCCTCACTAAGGCCCATGCGGCCGCCTCATGTACTGAGGCTTCCTCAAAGTTCAGACCATTCAGCAAATACTCTCAGCAGTTGAGGCGGGCGCCTCACCAGCTCCCATGCGGCCGCCTCGGCTCCAGAACCTCTAAAACATGATCTAAACTTGGTCTAAATGGTCCCAAACTTTTGGGCAACCATTCTAAGGTCTAACCCTACTCAAAACACATCGGAAACACACCCGAACAACCCCCGGAACAAGCTAAGACAAGGCGTGAACCACGCGACGAATGAACAACGGATCAAACTACTATCAAACCTCAATCAATCTAGGATGTCTTGGGCATGAAATAGGCTTGTTTCAACATGAATAAGACTTGAATATAAAGTCAAGAACTCAACGAACACTTCGTACGTCGAAATAGAAGCAAATACGAGCAACGAGAGGAATCGCTAAGACCAATTTCAACGCGATTAAACCGGCGATTCTACAAACAAGTTTATATGATTCTAAACATGTTATGAACTTCTAAAATGATCTATGAATGATTCTAAGACATTTATATAACAAGTAGACATGCTCACAATTCAACCAAGAAAGTAAGAAGACAAGCATACAATGCACATGCAAGAATACGGGGCGTTACACTCTCCCCACCTTTAGGAATTTAGTCCCTAAATTCTTACCAAGTTCGTCGAATAAATGTGGATGCTTCTCGCGCATCTCCGCTTCCGTCTCCCAAGTCGCTTCTTCAATGTTGTGATTCCTCCAAAGAACTTTGACTAAGGAAATTCTCTTGGTTCGTAGCACTTGTTCCTTGGTGTCCAATATCTTCACGGGCTTTTCAACGTATGACATATCCGGCTCGAACGTGATCTCCTCATACTCGAGTACATGAGACTCGTCCTTCAAATACTTTCGTAACATAGAGACATGGAATACATTATGTGTCTCCGAAAGTGAAGGTGGCAATGCTATACGATACGCTAAGGTCCCAACCCTCTCAAGAACCTCAAATGGACCAATGTATCTCGGTGTAAGCTTCCCTCTTGCCAAACCTCTTAGTACCTCTCCTCGGTGTTACCTTCAAGAACACGTAATCACCCACTTGGAATTCAAGATCCGTCTTCGATTGTCCGCATAACTCTTTGTCGACTTTGAGCGGTGCGCAAGCGATCTCTAATCAACTTCACGCTCTCAACCGACATTGCACTAACTCGGAACCCCAAAGTTTCGCCTCTCAACTTCATCCCAACAAATTGGCGATCTACACTTACGCCCATACAAAGCTTCATACGGCGCCATCTTGATACTTGATAGCTGTTATTATACGCAAACTTCGGCCAAAGGTAAATGAGAATCCCAGCTTCCTTGAAATCCACGGCACAAGCTCGCAACATATCCTCCAAAATCGAATTAATCGCTCGGATGACCATCCGTTTGCGGATGAAAAGCTATCTTGAAGTCCAATCTAGTCCCCAGCTTCTGCAATGACTTCCAAAACCTAGATGTGAACCTCGGGTCTCTATCGGACACAATAATACTAACCGTGCGCCATGAAGTCTCACAATCTCTGAATATACAAAGCTGCTAAGCGAGTCAATGAATACGTGATAGCTATCGGAATGAAGTGTGCGGACTTAGTCAATCTGTCGACTATAATGCATTAAACCCTCTCACGCGCGCTTGGGATAACCTATCACAAAGTCCATGGTAATGAACTCCCATTTCCACTCGGGAATCTCAATGGTTGTAGAAATCC
>JABEVN020003065.1:0-19526 GCA_013146195.2 Codonopsis lanceolata | reverse complement strand
GTACCGCCCGAATACATTTCATTGTCGATTTAGGCATAAGCACCTATGCGAGAAAGGATTAAGCGTGACATTGCCAATCATAATAACTATTTTGTTCGAGGGTTGATGGCGTCGGTCGACACCTGACAATGCAAAAGGTGGCATGTCTTTATAAGGCAACTAGCAACGACACGGTTGCAGATCTTTTGACGATCATGGGGTATAGGCGAATCAACAAGCATAGAGATTCTAAAGATGTTCGCTCGAGCGATATATGATGTTTATGGACAAAGTATCTTTGTAGTCAGAATATAGGAGACTTGCGTCGGTTGTTGGCTAAAGCAGGAAAGAGGTTTTCAGAGATGATGGGTAGCCTAGATTGTATGCAGCGATGGAATGCATGTCGAGAGGATGGGAAGGACAATTTTACGGTTATAAAGGGCGTGCGACAATCATTCTAGGCGGTGGCATCATACGATACATGGATTTGGCATGCGTTCTTTGGACTTAGGGATCTGCGAATGATCTCGATGTCTTTGCAAAGTCTCCATTATTTGATGATATGCTTGGGTAAAATCATCAAATTACTATGAAGTAATGGAGAACATTACGGTAATGGCTATTATTTAGTTGATGGTATATATATCCTTAGTGGGCCACTTTTGTGAAAACAATATCAATCGATGCGCTTGTAGCATAACGACAAGCCAAGATGCAAGAGGCATATCGAAAGGAAGTAGAAAGAGCTTTGGGATTTTACAAGCTCGTTGGGCCATTGTTCGGGCCTGCCTGTTGATGGCATAGAGAGGATCTCTACTATATTATGATGGCATGTGTAATAATGCACAACATGATAGTCGGTTATGAACGCCATTAAGATGAAATGATATCGTTTGACCCAAATGGATACCAACGCCTACCAAAGACGATTTAAGCAGAGAACCGACAATGGAAACAGATGTGCAAGCAGCGATGGAATAAGTGGTATGCGGGGTTCATGGATAGGTATCAAGGGTTAGGATGTCGGTGATTTCGTAAAGCCTAAAACAAGACCTAGTACAACAACTTTATGGAACAAGAAAATGCAAGAAGATCAGTAAACTAGAAGAAAATGCAACAAGATCTAGAGCATTTCTTGTTTACTTGTATCATAATTTAGTTCAATATTGTTGTTTTTGTGCCATGCTAATATTTCAATCTTGACCAGTGTGCTCAATTCTTTATTTAGAACGAAGGGACGGAGCTATTCGTTTTTATGCCACATATTGTATATGGAGAGAATCCACCAAGATAATGCAGTTTGGCAGTTTGATAGTTTCAAGACTAGAAGGATAATGAAGATTGTGTTTTTTGGGGCTGCTTCACTTTTGTTCGTTTACTTATTTGGTTTGTCTCTTCATCTTTGTTTTACTAGGTTATCCTCTCTATATCCCAAAGTCCCAAAACAAAGTTACAGTCAAAAGTTTACAAATTTCAAAAATAACAAAGTTACGTTATTCTTATCACAATTAATATTTTATACTTCATCCCTCACAAAATAAATAACGTTTTAGATATTTGTTTAAAAAAGCTTATAAAAAATCTAACTGTGGTGAGAGAAGCCCGCAAGTCAATAATATATTACCATGTCCTGGGGAATTACAAATAAATGTTACAAATTAATTTCAAAGATCACTATTCAAGTTGTAACCTACCCATTGAGTGTCATCAAGTGGTGGAAAGACATTCCTAGCCGTATTGGAATTCACGTGAGGTGGTGTAGTTGGACATTCATCGGCCATTTCTCGATCCATTATAATTTTTTGTTTCCTCTCCCAATAACGTTTCTTGTTTGGGGTGAATACGTTTGGATCCACTTGCATAGTAAGCCTATCATCGGCACGTTGCTCAGCAGCTTCGGCTGCTGCCCATTCTTTAGCCTTATCAATTGCTGCTTGAGAATCTTGGGCTTTTGTCCAGGCTATGTATTCATCTAGTTGTTTTGAACGCTCTGACGGTTGGTCTTTTTTTCACCTCCCGCTTTTGCCTTTGCCTATCATATAGGCTCGCCAATGGGCTAGGACCGCCAAATCCGGCGTGTCGTCGTCATTAAGATTAACTGAACTTTCACATGTTGGAGGATTTTGAAATTTCGGTTCATTTTTCAACAAAGCCCAACAATTGAAAGCTTTTTTATTATCCGCGTGGTAGATGGACTCCGCCAAAAGTATCTGAAATACTTTTTTTAAAATAATGTTCACGACTAAAATCTAAATAAAATAGTTAAAAAATTAAAATTGAAGGGATTGCGTCTACAAAAAATGATATAAATAATTACCACATCTGTGGTGTTTTCACCACTTGCTCGAGAAAGTTCAACCTTGTTAAAAGCGGTGCTATATGCCATGCATTCTTTGTTGATTTTTTTCCATCGTGTACTGCAACTTTTTTGGTCCCGGTAGAGTTCTCCCGTCAACCGATGTTGATCGAAATGTTCATGAATTTTGTCCCACAATGTTGATTCTCTTTGGTTAATCCCAAATTCGGGATCACCTCCAAATATTAGCCTAGCTCGACAAAGGGCCTCATCTTCAACTACTTTCCAACCCTCGACTCGTTGTTTTGGTGCCATTTACTGCAAAATGATAATAATTAAGATATAAAATATGTGAAGAAAAAAAGTTCAGAGTACCTTTTTGATAAAAAGCTGAGAAAGATGGCAAAGAAAATTTATTTGTGTACAAAAATTGAACATAGATGTTTCATATATATATATATATATATATATATATATATATATATATATATATATATATATCCATTTGTGAAGAAATTTGACCACCATGACCGCATTGAAGGTGTTTAAATACTTATATTTGGATCAGAAATTTATTTGACCACCTTGAAAATAATGAATGTTTGGATCAAAAACTGATGAAAAGGACATGGACTGACATGAGACAAGCCCATGTGATTGCCTCGTTTAAACAAAAGTGAAGAAAATAATACCAGACGCACGCGTGCTATTGTTGTGAAAGAGCTAAGCTTGGTATCAAATTTGGTACCTTGGCTAGTACTTAACCAAATTTTGGTACCTTTATATTTTATCATTGGAGATCCTAATACTCTTATATAGGTATCAAAATTTGGTTTTGATCCCTACCATTGGACTTGCCCTAAATGATCCAGAACTAACAAGGTGGAGATAATAATGATGATCAAGGGCAATAAATAAGAATGGTGACAGTGATGATACTAATAAAGAACAATCACATATTTATGACATTAAAAAATTGAGCATACCTCATAACATAAAAGATTGGTAGCTCTCAAGGTAGCCTTGTACCTTTAAGCATTAAAAGTAGAGTATAAATTAGATGAGCTCTTTCACTTTATTATTAGGTAAAATTACCACAAGCAATAGATATTATTGTAACACATACATGGACTAAAGAAACATGTAAACTGAAATGATTAGAAAATTCTAAGTAGAAGCCCGATTTCGGTCCATTCGACACCATGAAAACTGAAGAGAGAACCAAATTAACTGTACCTAATCATCATCAATAATCAAGGAATCAATATGATCAATTATAGGTGCAAATCTACACACATTTCTTCCTCTTCATCATTTGAGTCTACGATATCCACATTTAACAATCATTAGTATGCTCAATTAGATACAAAAAAGTAATCTAACGATTGAAATCATATACATAATAATAAATAACATTACCGCTCATCTTGTATAACTAATCCTGCGTGCATAGAAAAGCCTCAACATTCTTTGGCAAAAGTGAAGAGCGATATTTTCCAAGAATACGCCCCCCAATGCTAAATACAGATTCGGAAGCAATACTAGTGATTGGAATGCTCAAAATATCATGCGCCATTAATGAAATATTAGGATACCAAATCCTATTTGCCTTCCAATAACTTAAAACATCAATGGGTTGTTTGTGATCAAGCCTTTTCTCTTCTAAGTATAACTCTAATTGATATTTGTTCCTATTCAACCCATAGTGCTCACTTTCAAACCAATCAAATTCATCCATTTCACCGGCTACATCACCATTGCCTCCGTCAAAAGAAGATGCACAATTAGTAGGTGAGAGACACATGTAGTCACGAAAGATCAAATCCAACTTCTCACGCAAATTTTTAGCCTTTTCTAAATATGTGATATGATATATCACGACTGCCATTGATAACACCGCACTATAACAATCCCAATACTTTTCAAACTTTGATTTCATCGCCTTGGCCATTTCACTAAAATCTTTATCATCATTGTTCATCTCCTCTAGTATAAGCGAATGAATCTTCCACACCCATGAAAATACAAATTTGCGCTCACATAATGAGATCCTGAGAAAAGTGTGGTGATATTGTAAAAAGGTTGCAAAAATCTCGCAATACGCTCAATTTTATTCCACTCCTCATCGGAAGGACAATGCTTATATTGTGTGTCAACCAATTTCAATTTATAATAAGCAAGGCGATATGCAAGTGCACTATCGAGCATGAGATAAGTTGAATTCCACCTTATCTCATGCTTACAAAACACCACAGGGGACTTGAACTGTTTGACTAGTCCTGAATTGAATTGTTTGACTAGTCCTGAATATATTCATTTATTCAAGATGAAACTTCTGAAAACATCCTTATTTCATATAGAAGTTGTCAATAAATAATGACTCCACAACAGCAACTTATCTTTTATCCTACTCTTTCCTAAATCATAGGGTTACTAGGTTAACAACTGTACAATATATTTCAGAATTTCAACTTACAGGCTTTTGCAGGCATGGCTCCTACATTTTTATTTTCATTTTTACAGAAATGGGTTGGGTAGGACTTTCTGGATATTAGAAAAATAAAAATGAAAATCATTGAAGAGTTTCTCAGGAAAGATGACATACCATATGTGCTCACTGTGTTGTACGTCAATACCAGATGGCTTCCCATGAATTATCTTTTCACCTTCAAAAGCCCATTTGTTAACCAATTCCAGCTGATTATCTTCAAACATTAATCAGCCTTCACGACCGAAGTCCTGATTTCCAGAATCTGACAAAGCAATCAGAGCAGTGGCAAGTGAGTCACAGAATGTTGCAGATGAACCCAAGCCTGCACCTAGAGGAAGCTCAGAATTGACTACCACCTTCGCAGGTTTATACATGACATATAAAGGAAACCTGATAAGAAGTTTAACTAGTTAGAAAGAAAAACTTATCAAAACAAATCCTTAGGGAGCACACACCCTTGGATAGAGGTGTATAGCCAGAGAAAAGCTATCACTCCAGCAGCAAGTCCAATTTTTGCCTCTGGAATATTTTGTTCTTCAACTAGAGCTGCAGTTAGTTTGAGAGTGTCTAGTGGGCATGGAGAAGGAGATGAAGCACTACAACCACTCAATTCAGGGAATGCTTCTTTAATTCTTCCAATTGGCCATGATAATTCTAAGCTGATATCCTTCAACTGGAGATTTAGTGTATCATCATTATCTATTGATAAAAGGGGAAGAACAACAATAAAGCTTTGGTCATGGATCACACATTAAAGAGAAACAATTATCATGAAAAGTACACAAGCAAACACATGTGAAAAATTACTAAATCCTGACATAGGCATGCTTTATAATTCTCTTTGATAACTGCCTACAGAAGAAGATTGTAAAAATCTACATAGTACAAGTTCATGTGGTGGAATTATTTGAAATACAATTGATAAATCATGTACACCCAAACTATTCTGCATTTGTAACTATTAGATAGAAGAAAATTTTCCATTTTCAAAATTAGATGATATAATATATTTTTTCTCTATAACTTACGCCAGAAAAATTGGTATCCCAGCATTTTGCCTAAAATTCAGGTCAAGATCAGTCGGTGGCAATTCACCAGCAGCAAAGACACATCCACAAAAAGAACTTGAATTGGCTGTCATGTGGATGGTAAACCATTCCAAAAAAAACATTGTTGGAAACTTGGTTTTCAACTAACTTGAATAAGCTAGTCATGCAAGGGAAAGAAGTGGGAATCCCACATTGGGAATAAGATGAAACTAGCTCTACTTTATAAAGTAGAGTTTTGAGGCTTTACTTTCGGCCCTTGGGCCATTACACTTTTGTGTAGGAGGGAAGACCTAACTAAGTGCTGGTCCAAACACGTGCACGCCGCCGCCCGCCAGCCCGTCCCAACCCGGCTTGCTGAACCTTACCTTTTTGCTACCAGTTCAGTTCAAATATCAAATAATGTGAACCTTTATGTCTGAAACGGTGTGTCCATTTCAGACACCCACAACCGCTACGGTTGTGTCCGTTTTCGGACTACATGAAATCACAGTTTTGAGCACTGAAAAACTCTCCTCTTTCTGCACTACCTTCTGCCCAAAAACTAAGATACAACAGTCGTGTTCGATTCGCTGGTGACTGAAGTTTGGAGGATTGGCCTCTTCATTCACGTAAGTATCCTAAACCACAGGAGACTCATCGGCATCCGTCTCCGATGCATACGAGCCGTTTTTGTCTTAAGGGCAGAGCTTCATTGACTCGAGGATATTAAATCTATACTGTACACACACACACACACTGCCAGAATAACAAATATATTAGGCTACCCCACTAACAATCTTAAGACAAAAATTTTTGGCTTGATATTTTCGTTTCCAGCAGGAGTACAGATATTCTTCTTCATCTTTAATTTGATTATGTCTTCTGTTCTATGATTCAGTCTTCAGTTCTACACATTCAAACCATTGTTTTAATCTGTTTGTGTTACGCATTCGACATCTTTCTTTCAAGATAAATCGTCTAATGAGTAACCTTTCATTTATCTGATTCTGTCTTCCATTCACTCTGGCCTAATCTGTTCGTGTTAACATATTCAGACTTCTGCACTAATCTGTTTGTGATAACGATTCGAACATCTCTAACTGCTTGTTTTAACAGATTCAGACCGCTGCATTAATAATCTGTTTGTATTAACATATTCAGCATTTGATTAAGTATAAAACACTGATCAGTCTGTTTTCAACACACTGATCAGTTTGGTTTTTTGAAAACTATAAAGGCTTGTTTAATCAACCTGTTTCTGGAACTGGATAAAATCTGATTACCTTATATTACTTAGTATTAATAAAATTGTAATCATTCTATTAAGCAATTTGTGGGTTCCGGAAAGTGCTCCCGCACTCGCGCCCTTGGATAGGTGCGGCGTCCGTGCGGATGCGGTGACATCCATCGCTCCGTTCGGCCTCCAGCCTCCCTTGTTTAGGGGAGGACGAAATCAAAAGTGCGGGAGGAGTGCTGTCGGAATAGCGCGTTGGAATGCGCCTCGGTTGCCTTTAGTGGATTTTGATCCAATATGGGAGCTTTGGATTTTCTATGTCAAGTTATCCCTTTTTTAGGGGATACCAGGATATAGGAAAACATCACCTTTCCATTCCCATCCTCCCTTGTTTAGGGGAGAACGTGAAAGTGCAAAGAAAGATGTTGCAGCGCCCCCACTATGGATTTTATGAAAATAGCCTTATGGCCTATTTCGGATCACTATGAGTGCTTTGGGTTTTCTACGTCAAGTTATCCCTTGTTTAGGGGATACCAGGACATAGGAATATATCACCTTTCCATTCCCATTCTCCTTTTTTTAGGGAAAAACGTGAAAGTGCAAAGAAAGATGTTGCGAGGCCCCACTGGATCCAAAATGTTTTTAGAGTCGCCATCTTTATTTTAAGGCAAAAATAAAGCAAAACCAGAAAAAGAAAACCAGAGATTAAGAAAACGGGTTCGGAGGCTAAGTTACGAGTTGGGAAGATGCTAGGCACCCAACTTGCCCTTTCGGTCTCAAAACGATTTTTGGCTAAAGTATGCTTTTTGTTATATTTATTAAACAGATAAATAAAGCATTAACTTCCTACAAATACATCCATTACATCTATATTATTTACGGACTTGCAACAGACTCTTTTACAAATAATTACAAATATACTTGGAAATATTTGGCCATAGTAACGGCTACATTTAGTATTATTTCCTAACAAAAATCCGGGCAGCATAACTGCTTATATATTGATATTGAACCGGATCGGAAATAATACATTTACAAATAAAGACTTTATTGAATAAATGAAGTAAATAAATACTGATCACGCAAAATGTGTGGTGATCCTGTGTTGTCGTCCACGAGTGAGCGAGGATGATGTGGCAGCTTCTGGTTCGTCCTTTTCGCGTGACCTGCACAAATTAAACAATAAACTCCGTTAAGGTGTCGGGTTGGCCCGACTATAACCCTCCGGCGTAAGAGTCAGATCTCCGGTAGGGAATTGGTAATAAATAGGCCGTGATAATAGTTTGATAGGAAGCTGTGATAAGAGAGTTATGATATCGCTGAAATTACTTACCTTGTCCTGAATGTGCATTCTCATATTTATACCTGAAGTTTATGGCGACGTGGCAACTAGTAATTGGGGAGCATAAAGCGGCGGTTATTAAATGCGTTGAGGGTCTTCGTCAGGAATGAGTGAACTGTGCACTTGTCAGAGAGTTGGTATTGGTGTGCAGCGGTTTTCTCGGGCCTAGGGAAATGGTTTGTCGGGGTGGATGATTGATCTGAGGCCGAGGCCGAGTGGTTCTTGTGACGAACGCTTTTATTATTTGCCGAGGCTGAGGATAATGGAGACTGATTTGGTGGCGGGGCCGAGGGTGCCCGTGGTCTTTTAGGCCAGTCGTGGCTGGGCTCGTCACAGTGCCGAGGGTCATGATGCCGAGGTTAAAGTGATTTATCTTAGGGGTGAGTGGTCATGTCCTCGCTACTGGGGGCTCTTCAGGTGGGACCCTCTTTGTGCCGAGGGTAGGGTCCTTAGCGTGCCGAGGGTCAATCCCTCGGTTTAATCCTTTCAAATACAAACTTATCTAAAAACATTTTGCCATAATAACGGCTACATTTAGTACTATTTCCTAATTAAATCCGGACAGCACAACTGCTTATATGACTACATTGGGCCGGACTGGAAATAATACTATTACATGGAAATGAAAAACTTAACAATAAAAACTTACGTAGGGTGTGCTCGCTCCCTCGGGGAGAGAGTCTTTTTGAATTGAAGTTGTGTGTTTGTGTGTTGTGTGTTGTGTGAATTTAGGCGGCAATTTTGGATCAAGCCTGAAAGTTACTGCCTCGGCCTCGGGATCGGGCAGGTAACTGCTTGTTTGTTTACGGTTGTTTGTTTGACCGAGGTAGGTGAAATCGGGCAGTAACTGCCTACTACTTGCTGATTTGGCCTTTTTAAATCGGGCAGAGCAACTGCTCTTTCCACGATTTTTGGACCGGGGAAAAAGGGTGGATACCTAGCTGGGGGGCTAAGGTACACTTCTACCGGTTGGATTTGTGTTTGGCGGAGGTTTGGCAGGGTTTCGAGGCTTTGGAGGTGATCGCTCACTATCTCACACCGCTCTCTAATTATCCAGCGTAACGTTAACGCGGAGAAGCTTTGCGAAAGATTTCTGTGTGAAATGAGGAGCCGACCTCTGCTATTTATAGGAGGAAATAAGGACATCGCGGGAATTCTTTTTTCTTCTATGCGCATCAAACGGTTGCACTGCTTATTGGATCGGTTGTGAAATCGTCAAGTTTGCATTTGAAAGCAAAGGCCGCTATATAAGAATTTGGGCGCGTGCCAAATCGGATGGGAGCCACGCCCATTTCTCCTTTTGTGCCTCAAATGGTTGTACCTTGCGCTCGAAAAATTGCATTTTACGTCAAATTTGGCATGAGCGATGGTGGGAAAAGGAATTGGGCTCCAACCCCATGGTTTTTGGGCGCCATGCCCAATTCCATGGGTGGCTGTGCCCAATTTTCAAAGTATGCCCTTTTTTGACACTTTAGTCCCTGCAGTTTGTCCTTTTGCGCATCCTATTTTGTCCTTTTGCACTTTTGACCCTGTAACTTGACATTTGTTAATGATTTAATAGGTCTTGATATTTTTTTTCATGTCACATACCGAAGTGCGAAAGTGGGGTGTCTACAATTGACGGTTCATAAAGCTTTGTTTACCTTGTAATTGTAATCGGCATATTATTGATTAATACTTAATCAGTATTAATTATAGTGTTTTAATACGTTCACGAAATAAAACTAAAAAGACTACACAGAGAGTCTATTAATGCAGTTCTTGATTGTATAGAAACATAAGTGTTTCATATAACTTAGCATATCACTAATCCTATTTTGTGTGAGCATGGCTTCAAACTTTGGAAAGGAACCCGCTGCTGTACAACAGCCCATGGCAGAAACTCAAATGATGCATGCCACCGTTCACACTCATGGTGAGCCGGAAAAGTTTGTTGGCTCGAGAATTCAAGCTGGCGGCAAAGATGCTCTTACCTAACGACATTGAACTGTCAAAGTGCTGAAGGAAACTTGACCCCTCTCTTGAAAGAAGGGGAAACGGACCGAACCACCGTGGCTGTTGTCGAGTCATGGAAACAATCCGACTTCCTTTGCAGGAACTACATCTTAAATGGCCTGGATAACTCATTATACGATGTATACTGACCCATTTAAGACAACCAAAGAAAACTTTGGGAATCATTGGAAAAGAAATACAAAGCGAAAATCTGGCTCGAAGAAATTCGTAGTTGCTAGGTTTTTAGAATTCTTTATGAATGATTCCAAAGTGTAATGACACAGAGTTCAACAACTCCAACTAATCTTGCATGAGATAGCGTAGAAGGGATGATAATTTCGGAAGCATTCAGTTGCGGCAATGATCGAGCTACCTCCCGCGTGGAAGGACTTTAAAAACTATCTCAAGCATAAGCGTAAAGACATGTCGTTGGAGGATTTGATTCTAAGGCTAAGGATTGAGCAAAATAACCGGGTCACCAACAAGAAGCAGCTTCGCCCCATAGAAGGGGCACATGTGGTCGAGCAAGACTCCAAGAACGGGAAGCGTAAAAGCTCTGGTGAAGGGACGTCTACACAAAGGAAGCAGTATAAGTTCAAAGGGAAATGTCTCAACTACGATAAGAAAGGCCATAAAGCTGCGGAGTGCCGAGGAAAGAAGTGAGTCCGCCGAGAAGCCAACGTGGTTGATGAAGACATCAGCATGATCTACGTGGTTTCCGAGACAAACATGGTCGGCACGGGCCGTGAATGGTATGTGGACACCGGGGCCACACGTCACATATGCGGCGATGCAAAGATGTTCTCATCTTATTCAAAAGTGACGTCCGGCGAGAAGCTATTCATGGGCAACTCCTCCACCTCAGGAGTGGAAGGAAAAGGGCAAGTGAAATTGAAGATGACCAGCAGACGGGAATTGGTGCTCACCAATGTCCTCCATGTCCCAAATATTAGGAAAAACCTAATCTCCGGCTCCCTTTTAATAAAGCATGGGTTCAAGTTGGTCTACGAGTCCGATAAATTTGTACTTACTAAGAGTGGATTTTTTATGGGCAAGGGTTACCTCAATGGGGGCTTGTTCAAGTGTAATGTAATGGTGGTAACCCCACCCAACAATAGTAGTATTAATAATACAACAACTACATCTTCTTCTTACTTGCTTGAGCACTTTAATATTTGGCATGTTAGACTAGGTCATGTTAACCATGAATTTATACGACGATTAATGCAAATGGAATTAATTCCAAAAGCACGAATCAACACTAAGGAAAAATGTTAAATATGCATTGAGGCTAAACAGACAAGAACCCCCTTTCAAACAATACAACGTGACACTCAACCACTAGAGCTAGTTCATAGCGACCTATGTGATTTTAAATCCATAGAGTCATGTGGCGGGGAAAATTATTTCATCACTTATTGATGATAGCACACGTTATTGTCATCTTTACTTGCTAAATAGTAAAGATGAAGCGTTCGAGGTATTTAAAATGTACAAGAACGAAGTAGAAAATCAACTTGAGAAAAAGATAAAAATTCTCAAATCTGATCGAGGAGGTGAGTACGTACATCCTTTTAAAGACTTTTGTGCAGCACATGGAATAATTCATCAAGTTACTCCTCCTTATACTCCACAATCCAATGGGATTACGGAAAGGAAAAATCGTTCACTCAAAGAAATGATGAATTCATTACTAATTCAATCAGGCCTACCCGACGAAATGTTGGGGGAGGCAAAGCTCACAGCAAATTACTTGCTCAACAAGCTACCACACAAGAAATTGGAGCAAAATCTTTATGAATTATGGAACGGTCGAAAACCTTCCTACAAATTCATCAAAGTGTGGGGGTGTCTGGCCAAAGTGGCAGCACCATTACCTAAAAAGGTAAAAATCGGTCCAAAAACCGTGGATTGTATCTTCATAGGATATGCAGTTCGGAGTAGTGCCTATAGGTTCTTAGTGCACAAGTCTGACAATCCAAATATTGAAGTAAATACAATACTAGAATCAAGAAATGTCACATTTTTTGAAAATATATTTCCATTAAAAAATAATCATAATACTAATGGAAAACACTCATTTCCTTGGAATACAAGCGAAAATGAGAACGAGGCCCCCACGGACATCATCCAAGATGACCATCCAGGTGCACCGGATGATGAACCAAGAAGGAGCAAATGAGCAAAACTAACTAAAACCTTCGGACCCGACTTTGTGACCACATTTATAGTGGACAATGAACCTCGCACGTTCAAAGAAGCAATGTCTACTCCCGAAGCTCCTCAATGGAAAGAAGCCATTAATGGTGAAATATCTTCCATTATGCAAAACCACACTTGGGAATTAATTGATCTTCCCAAGGGGTGTAAACCATTGGGTTGTAAATGGATTTTCAAACGAAAATTAAAACCCGATGGTTCCATTGATAAGTATAAAGCACAATTAGTCGCAAAAGGGTTTAATAAAAAAAAAGGTGTTGATTATTTTGACACTTATGCCCCTGTAACCCGAATTACGCCGATTCGACTAATAATTGCTTTTGCAGCTCTACACGGTCTTAACATACATCAAATGGATGTTAGGCGCTTTCTAAATGGGGAACTCGAAGAAGAAATCTATATGAATCAACAGGAAGGATTCATAGCTCAGGGCAATGAAAAGAAAGTATGCGATTGGTCAAATCGTTGTACGGATTAAAACAAGCACCAAAACAATGGCATAAACGTTTTGATGACGTAGTACTTGCAAATGGGTTCAAGATCAACGAATGTGACAAATGCGTGTACGCCAAAAATACACAACATGGTTACGTCATTATTTGCCTCTACGTAGATGACATGCTCATCATAGGCAGTAACGACAACATGATCAAGGACACCAAGAAAATGTTGACCAGTAGGTTCGACATGAAAGACCTTGGGATAGCTGATGTCATCTTAGGTATTAAAATATCTAGAACATCCGAGGAGATCATATTATCATAATCTCATTACATCGAGAAATTACTGGAGAAATTCAGCAATGGTGATAATAGTATTGCAAAAACTCCAATTGACCCAAACTTTCATCTCAAAAAGAACCTACACGAAAGTGTATCACAAAATGAATATTCTCGTGTCATTGGAAGTCTAATGTATCTCACGAATTGCACGCGACCAGATATTGCTCAAACAGTTAATCGTTTGAGTAGATTTAATAGCAATCTCGGACATGATCACTGGAAGGCTATTGTAAGAGTCCTTAGGTATCTTCGATACACTAAAGACTATGGGTTGCACTATTCCAAGTATCCAGCAGTAATAGAAGGTTACAGCGACGCCAACTGGATATCCGATACTAACGACTCAAAATCCACAAGTGGATTTGTATTTACACTTGGTGGAGGTGCTAACGCATGGAAATTTTCCAAACAGACTTGCATCGCAAGATCTACAATGGAATCAAAATTTATTGCTTTAGATAAAACAGCGGAAGAAGCCAAATTGTTACGCAACTTCCTAGAAAATTTTCCAGCCTAGCCACAACCAGTGCCAGCTATATGTATCCATTGCGACAGCCAAGGCGTAATTGGAAGGGCACAAAACAATATGTATAACGGTAAATCGCGACACATACGAAGGCAATACCGTTAGGCAACTTCTCTCAAATGGAATGATCACCATCGATTATATTCGATCAAAAGACAACCTAGTGGATCCACTAACTAAAGGTCTGTCTAGAGAGCAAGTATGCAACTCATCGAATGAAATAGGCCTAAAGCCTACGAAATAAAGAATAATTTAGCGGCAAACCCCACCTAGCTGATTGGAGATCCCATGGTCTAGGTTCAAAGGGACAACCCAACTAAATTAATCTCCAAGACAACACTACGGGACTTAACTCCTACCCATTCCTATGGTGAAACACACTAGTGTTATCTGTCATGGTAAAGGATAAGTTTTGCTTTTAATGGTTCCTATGACTTGACTCGTCAAGCGGAGTTCTGACATAACAACTCCTTATAGGCAATCACCTATGTGAATGTAAGACTGGCCGATCTTATGAGAATTACGAGGCTGAAATTCTCTAACAAACATTCAGAGAACCAGGTATCGTTCAGGGCCAAAATGAACACAAACGAAGAATCAAACCCTGCTTGAGGTTAGCTGTGTGATTGCTATTGTCTTGGTTGACATCAAACACTAATCAGCTCACGACACTTAAGTCACTAATTAGTAAGTCATCCCGATAGTATATCATAAGGAAAGGTTCAACGCTAAAAGCGACCTATTCGAGTACAGTTACTCTCAGTTGTATCTCTGTAAATATCAATATGTCATCAACTTACATGATATCTCATTTAATGTGGGGGATTGTTGGAAACTTGGTTTTCAACTAACTTGAATAAACTAGTCATGTAAGGGAAAGAAGTGGGAATCCCAGATTGGGAATAAGATGAAACTAGCTCTACTTTATAAAGTAGAGTTTTGAGGCTTTACTTTCGGCCTTTGGGCCACTACACTTTTGTGTAAGAGGGAAGACCTAGCTAAGTACTGGTCCAAAACACACCGCCGCCGCCCATCGACCGATGCGCAAGATAAATCGCATGAAATCACGGTTTTGAGCTCTTTCGCACTACCTTACGCCCCGAGAATCTTGTTTGATTCGCCGGTGATCAAGTTTGGAGGATTGGCCTCGACTGGCGAGGATCCGCCCAGCTCTGCATCTGCGAGCCGATTTTTGTCTTAAAGCGGCGAGCTTCATTGACTCGAGGATATTAAATTTATACTGTACACACACACACACTGCCGGAATAACAAATATATTAAGCTACCCTACTAACAAACATTCTCACTATAAGATTATGCCAACCTCCACCCTGAATTCATCAGATTTACGGGCAGGGGAAAAGGGATTCTGAGGAAATCTTTATTTTAAGAATGAATTATCATGAAACTTTTATTATTCACATTAAACAAGCACGATAGGCGGGAGAATTTCTATAAATTGAGCATGTAAGTGAGTTGCTACGTCGGAAACCCTACCAATTCCTAAAAGATACTAACAATGACATCAGTGTTACAACAAGAAATGTTTTGATCTACACATCCAAAAACTACGCCATTAAGTGAAAAGCTAAAATTGAATCGGATGCACAATAGTCAAGCGAAATCTCAAAACAACCATCTAAATAGGGAATCAATATTTTGTCCGAATTCCAAATCCATAATCCTCAATATTTCAAGCGCCTTTACTTAAACATTACCGGAGATATCTTTGATGGGTTGCAACACAATCTCCGGATTTTATTGATCTCTATGCAAATTGGGGAGTCTCTCTGTCTTCACCGGATCCCAGGTAGGCGACGGAGATGGCGGTTGGATCTGACGGAGGGAGAAGTAGGAGTCCCGATGATGGAGACGGAGAAGGGGACACAGACAGACCGGAGATGGAGCGATGCCGGATCTGGAGAGAGAACTGGGAGATGAACGTGAGAGTGAGAGGTACACGAAGTGTGAGACCGTGACACGAGGCCAATGCGAGCATGAAAAATGTGGGTGCCCATTTGTGCCTATATTATGCCCATAAAAATTAATGATCTAAGTGGGCATGTCCATTTGTGCCTAGATTAAAATTTAAGTGTGTCCATGCCCATATTTTAGTGGGTGGTCTCGGCGGGCATATGGGCGTGGGCAGAATTTGCCACCACTAGTCTTTAGGTATCAAAACCAAATTTTGATACCTATTAGTTGCTATTTATGGGTATCAAATAATCATCTCTCACTATAGGTATTAAAATTTGATATAATAATAATTTTGAAAAAATTAAATCCAACACATATAATAATACAAAAACAAAATTAAAATATTAATATACAATAATTTACCAACACGTATTATGACATAAATATATGGTCAAAATGAAGGGTATTAAAATTAGGTGTGATACTAATGGATGTATCAAATTTGGTACCTTCCCAAGTACCACACCTAATTTTGATACCTTTTACTTTAATCATTGGAGTGCCTAATACAGATATCAAAATTTGGTTTTGACGCCTACTATTAGATATAATAAATAGTCAAATAAACCATTGAAATTCAGATGGCTTCAAAACATTTTTATCCAGTCGGTTATAGTTGTTATTAAAATAAAATAATTGAACATTCAAATGGGGATGTAGCTCAGATGGTAGAGCGCTCGCTTAGCATGCGAGAGGTACGGGGATCGATACCCCGCATCTCCACGTTTATTGTCTTTTTCCAAACATGAGCATTGACAAATCTTATTTAGTAAGACCATATGATGGTGTATTGGTGGATCTATTTCCTATTGATATTTTCCAAATTGAGAAGTGAGGACGATTATTAACAAAAAAAAATAAAATGAAATATAGCCAGAGGCGAATAACATGTAATCGCTCCAAGGACTGAAATAAAAAATTCCAATTTAATTACAACAACACCGTGAAAAGAATATGAAATAGTTCCTTATTCGAAGAAGACAGATGACAAAGAAGAAAGAAAGAAAAAAAAAAGTAATATAAGCTTTTTTGAGGGAACTCAATCTCTCTTGTTGGGCTTAAAAACATACTTGATTATTGAATCTTTAATTGATAATAATTCAGGAAACTCCTTCTTCAGCTTGGTAGCATCCAACTCATTGTTACTCCTTGGAGCTATAATCACTTTGGCTTGTTCTTCCAAATTGAAATTCTCCCATTTGAACGCGGGGTCAATGTATTCTTTGTACATTTCTAGAATCTCATTGTGGCTCACAACTCCTGGATTGGTGAAGTTCCAAATCCCTCTACAATTTCTCTTTGCCATCTCTATAGAAATCGGTAGCAACTCATCAAGTACCGTCATGCTATTTGGTATGTTAACCACTTTGTTGTAGCGTGTTATCTTCGTGATAAAATTTCTTGGATTACTAAGATCCGATGAGATTGGCATTCGGACTCTGAGAGTGCATACATTCCCGTATTCACGTAGGAGCTCCTCCACCTGCACATATATGAAAATATTTTCAATTAACTCAACCTTGAAGATGGAAAGTCAATTGCCAATCACGGAGTTAGATATCGCAACTGCCTTAATTTCAGATTGATATGAATACGCTCAATGGAACAAACTAGAGCTGTCAAGGAAAAAGGATTGATGAACAAAAAACTAAAGCTGTTAAGAAAGTAAATTCACTAGGTACAATGGTCGTGTGATTCTTACCATGGCCTTCGTTTTTGAGTAGTAGGATCCTGTGAAGTTTGGTTTATCTTCTTCTTTGAATCCAATACCAGATCCTTGGGGATGGTTTTTGTCATACTCAAATATGCAACCGGTAGCATAGTTTATCATTAATAGACCTTCATCCTGGCAAACATCAGCAAGAGTTAGTGTCCCAACCACATTTGTTCTAATTGTTTCAACCTTATGAGACTCGCACCAATCCACATTAGGCCTCCCAGTAACCCCAGCTGCATTGAACACATGGGTCGGTTTTACTCTTCTTATATCATTAACGAGAGACTTTCTATCTTGAAGCTTTCCTCTTCCATAATCGAACATAATTCCTTGGTCTTTGCAAAGTTTTCCCAGCAACCCCCCTATCCAACCAGTCCTTCCATATATCAAGAATCTGAAGTTGCAGTTTCCTGTCGTAGCCCTATTAGATCCTTCCGTATACTGCAACAAAAACCCATCATCATCATCAACGGAGGGCATACTGTTAGAAGCTCGTGGATGCGGGTGAAGGGCAGCACTCACATCTCCCCACCAGTCGGGGTTCTCTTTGTACCACTCAATACACTTCTTTAGCCCATCCTCCCAAGATGTTCTTTCCTGCCACCCCAACTTTTTCAGCTTCTGATCATCCAAGAAGTATCTCTTATCGTTAAAAGGCCTGTCTTGGACAAACTTTATAACGTCATCAGCTTTCAATCCAAACAGCTTGCAGACTTCCTTGGCTACATCCAAGACTGTCCTCTCTTTCTTTGTCCCAATATTATATACATGTCCAATCACCCCTTTATGGAGTATAACATCAAAGGCCTCAGCCACATCTTCAGAATAGAGGTAGCTTCTCACATTTGACCCATCCCCATGAATTGGCAAATTCTCACCTCTCATTGCAAGGAGGATATATTTGGGGATAAGTTTTTCAGGAAACTGATTTGGACCATAAACGTTATTCCCTCTGGTTGTAATGGTTGGTAACCCATAAGAACGGTGATAAGCCATGACCAACATTTCTGCACCGGCTTTAGTTGCAGAATACGGATTAGTAGGAAGAAGTTGAGAAGCCTCGGGATTGCCAATATCAGTCTCCAGATCAGACTCTCCATAAACTTCATCTGTACTAACATGAATAAACCTTTTGATTGTTTGAGTAACCTTGCAAGCTTCTAATAGTACGTGGGTACCATAAATGTTATTGTTGGTGAACTCAAATGAATTTCCAAAGGAATTATCAACGTGGGTTTGGGCTGCGAAGGCATAATCGTATCAATGTTTTCAGCAAGCAGGACATAATTGATGAGATCAGAACTTGCAATGTCAGCCTTGACAAACTTGAAGTTCGGGGAGGAGAAGCAAGGTTGTAAATTCTTAAGGCTTGAGCAATAGTCCAGCTTATCAAGTCCCACAATCTTATAATTGGGGTACTTCTTGACAAGCCGGTTGGTTACATGGGATGCAATGAAGCCAGCTGCTCCAGTTATGAGTATAGTTTTCGGTGAATAGGGATCTGATCCATGAGATGACATCCTTCCCTGGTCTTGGTTATTTCAGTCTGTCGTAACTGAAACATTTAATAAAACAGTTTATAACAAATGAGCTGAACCCATAGTTTTACAAATCAACGTTTTATAAGAAAAGAGGTCAGATTTGTAGACTATCGAAGAGCAATCAAACTGGAAATCATCGCAAGATTCCCAAAAATTGCTATTTTCAAGCTGGCAAGAAACAACCTATGAAACCAGCACTTTGATCCATGCAAAAAAAGTAAAAGAAGAGGGGAAAGCAACCTTCTCAAAGGTCATGATGTATGTAATAAAAGTAAAAGAAGAGGGGAAAGCAACCTTCCAGTAAATCAAGCTTCAAATCCTTGTACTCGGTGTTCACAAAGTCAAAGATCAAACAAATTACTGCAACTAATGCTATCACTATTGTTCGAATCATGATT
>JABEVN020003064.1:0-19520 GCA_013146195.2 Codonopsis lanceolata | reverse complement strand
AGAGTATTCATACACTAGCTTGTCTAATTTATCATAACTTCATTACTTTAATGATACAAAAAGACTGGTCACGCAAGTGGTCAGAAGCAAGGGAGCTCTTACATATTATGCCTATTTAGCTTCCACAAGTGGACCGCAATCTTGCTTGTACTCAGTTTATCCTTATCTAATGACTCTGCCACAACTTCTTCATTGTAATCCACATGTAGCACTAAATATATGTAGGCAATATGGTAGAATTGTCATTAAAGAACATATATATCTTTAAGCCAGTAAAATGCTAAATAAAAGAGAAAATGGATATAATTATATTGTATGAGCTTCCTACTGCACAACCTTGTCAGGAAGTATATCAAACGTGCGTGTCAGGAAGTATATCAAACGTGCGTGTTAGAAAAACTGAACTCGGCAAACATATTTCAAATGGAAAGAAATGCACTTTGGACTACACAAATTTTCAAATGAGGAAGCAATTTCACTTGTTCTTGGGTAAAATTGAACTTCGGACTACACAAATATGGTAGGTTTTTCATATGAGTGTGCATATTAATGAAACTAAACACAGGATGTTGGAGATATATAGCTTATTCATAATGAATTATGATTGCAACCGGCTATTTAAATAATGTGCACAAACGTATGTAGACAAAGGTTATAAAATACAGACTTCATGGACCTATACGCACACAACTGATTGTGTTAATGTGAATCGCAATTCTTATTTCAGTTGAAGATTAATCATTGCGTATCAATTTAAGAGTTACAGCCTAACCTTTTGACCAAAATGCCATGAATAGCAACCATACTTCGACACAATCAGAGTTACTCAATACATTAACAGCCAAATGTTAAAAAAAATATTATACAGAATAGTAAAAAAAGAAAATTAAAAGAAAGCAAATTACAAATATCTGAACTACCCATGCAGCTACATCAAGATCTTTTCATTCAGTTCTGTAAACCAAGGAAATTAGAAAGGAAAATACCCTTTGCCAAGTTGGGTTTTAGTACATTTATATGCCACTTAAATTAAGATTTGTTCATCCAATCTACCCATTTTAAATTCGCAAATATTGTTTTAGGAATCGAACAATTACAAAGAGAACAAATCAAGAACAATAAAAGTACACTAAATTTTAATTGGTTAACCGAGATATAATATTTTCCATTGTTTACTGTCACTTTTCTTTTTCTTTAAACTTTGGTTTAAAGTTTAATGTTTCGAAATTCAATCCAGTCATCATCTAGTTGCAATTTGAAAAACACCCGTGAAATTTAGATAGCACTTAAATCTTAATTCAAATAATTTAGACATTTTGTGTTGACTGGACTATTACCGGAGTTTGTAACGCAGAATATATCTTCCACACTATTAATTGAATAAAAAAGATATATATTGATACAGATCAAACTGATGAGGGAGGACCAACCAGTTTCGTAACATGAAGAAACAATGCCTTGGAAGGGAATCCTTGGCAAGCTTGGCTTCTTCGGGGTGCTTAAAGTAGACAAATGCGTAGCTTCGTGATGGATACGAAGTGATGCTATCAACGGTCTGTAACGTCACCTCCCAAATTTCCAACCCACAGATTGTTCGAGGCAACGGCCGTTTGGATTCATTACGTACAGTGCTTTCTGTGAGTCCCACTCCAAATCCTTGCAACAAAGCTAAGTGAAATATTCAAATGGGTTATTACAACTCTTTGATTGAACCATCTATAATATCTGTGCATTGCATAGATACATAAAATTTGCAGATCAAACATGAAAACCAAGCTAACCAATGCAAGAATCCAGCAAAACCCAAAAACTATCAAAACAAATAAAATCCCCTGCTAACATAAAAGGCAAAAAACTATCCGTAGTTTTGGAATGAATTCAAAATGAACTGAATCAAATCTGGCTAACACCTAAATCCCCAAACCAGCTCATCTCCATGTGCAAATCAAGAAAGAATGCAAAACATTTTACACAAATTAAACAAACAATGACATCCCACAACAACAAATATGCATTAGACTTAAGAAAAAAATAGTTGCATACTCATCGGTCAACTTTGGAGATTAACAAATCGGATAGGCAATGCACCCATATCAGAGCAACCAATAAAAACAACAAATCAAAATGAATCCACAATTGTCTCTCCCGAATGCCTAAATATGGCCTTCTTACATTGAAACCAAACAGAATGTGTCGGCAGTGTGTTAGGGTTTGGGTGATGGAAGGGTAGGCCATCAATGGAGGAGAGAGAAGTTAAGGTTTGAGAGAGGGAAGGAGGAAAGCGATGGGTGATTGGGGAGAAAGTTATAGCGGAGATTTTGATCTCATGGGTGTCGTCGTAGGGTGGGGGGTGCGAGGAGGGAGATGGGCTGCGATTGGTGGAGTGGGAGAGAAGGAGGCAATGAGAACTCAAGTTGATGGCAACATACATGAGGGGGCAACAACAAAATGGATGCAGTGGAGGTGCATAGTTAAAGGGGATAATAACCACTTTTAACACATGAGGTAAATCTCAACTGTTAAAAGTTAAAATGAATCAATCTCGCTGGTAATTAGGTTTTACGCATTTCTCTTTTTACTTGCTCCTACGAATTTTTTGAAAGAACAATAAGAAGAAAAAACAATAAAAACAAAATACAAAGTAAATAGTTTAGGTCTATGCTGAAACTGTTATTTTTCACCATGTTACCTTAAACTTGTGTCGTTGAACTGGTGATGAGTTCTAGCAATCACTGAGAAATCAGGGTTGCTTTCCCTCTACAAAGTATTTTTTCACAAATCTATTACTTATAATTAGCCATTAAAGAAAGAGCAAAATAGACTTTCAAAAATAAGTGCCAACTCGATTATAAACTGATTATTAATTATATTAAAGAAACAGCAAAGTTAGGCTTTTCAAAAATAAGTGTCAACTCGATTATAAACTGATGTCACGCATGTATTTGTCAAAAGCGTCACCATGTTCTACATTGGCCAAGAACATATCGATTATAGACTATATGCATATATGTTGTTACTTGAATCTGAGCATTATCGTTATAAGTAGCCGAGAAAAAAAGGTTAATGTTAAAGGGCTTACAGTTCTTCGAAGTATTCTTCCATGATTTCGCTGGAAAATTTGGCTGGGTTTCACCTTCAAGATCCTCTAGCTGAATGAACTGGGAATTGGTCCCTGATAAAGAAAACTCATCAACTTGTTTGTCTATATAAGCGCAAAGAGAAAAATATAGACATTAAATTGTCAATCAAAAATGAGCATCTTGTCCCAAAATGGTTCCAAAATGGGTTTCATCCTTGTGTTACAAACTTACCTTTAACAGCCGTTAAAATCCATATTGTATTTTCAATTTAGAACAATACTTATGTGATCATGCATCTTATTATTAGAAGCGACACTACTGAAAATAGTTTAGACTATTTTCATGAATCAACAATAGAAAACTGAGATTATCAATCAAAAAAACACATATACACAAGGGTAAATTGCTGCAACAATGTAGTGAGTTTAAACTACCCATCCAGAAAGATTACTGAGTTGGAATATGTATTTTACAATTTCAAATATCAATTAAGATGATTGTTTTACTAATAAAACACTTTGAACACACCAAGTTAGATGTTATAAGCTATACTGAGGAGCAGTTGGACATTTCAAATGTATATATATATATTTAGAGAGAAAATTTAATGTTTAACAAGTACTCTAGCTTAATTTTATCCAAGTAGTAGAATTTTTTGAGCAAAAAAGAAATGTAAAATTGTTTGTCTGCTGCGCAAGAGAAATATGAACCTCAATTGTCAATCAAAAATGAGCATGTTGTCCCAAAATAGTTCCAAAATGGGTTTCATCCTTGTGTTACAAAACATACCTTTACTAACAACCGCTAAAATCCATAATTGTATTTCCAATTTGGAGCAATACTTATGTAATCACATGCATCTTAGTATCAGAACGACACCACTAGAAAATAGTTTAGACTATTTTCATGAATCAACAATAGAAAACTGAGATTATCAATCAAAAAAACACGTATACACAAAGGGTAGAGTGCTGCGGCAACAATGTAGTGAGTTTACAGGCCACCCATCCAGAAAGATTACTGAGTTGGAATATGTATTTTTACAATTTCAAATATCAATTAAGATGATTGTTTTTACACCCCAATAAAACACTTTGAACACGCCAAAGTTAGATGTTATAAGCTATACTGAGGCAGTTGGACATTTCTGATAAATATATATATTGAGAGAGAGAGAGAGAGAAAATTAATGTATAACAAGTACTGTAAGAATTAATTTTATCCAAGTAATATAATTTTTTGAGCTAAAAAAAATGTAAAATGAAATTAACGTGCTACGCAATCCAAATAAACCTATTCAAACATGAAAAATACGAAGGTAAGCACAGCCTGCAGCCCATTGCTGTTAAAACCCCCAGAAATTTTGGTTTCCCTATGAAATCTAAGAGTCTTCATATAACGAGCGGAATGAAAATGAAATAAAAAAGCCTATCAGATCAACTTTTGCTTATGTATTACCTATTAAGCAACTTTTTATTTTATATCATCCTCAATCATATTTTCTTATTAAGTGCTCAAATTCATTTTTAATTGTATAAATGTCATCTAAAACACAACCCCTCCCTGAACACTAAAAATCCAAACATAGAAGCAACCCCAACATATTATTTGGCAGAAGAGCAACAAACAAATTAGTCAGATGAGATGGTGTCAGACTTGGCAAGCAGAGCACTAAAATCACTGGATTCCATTTTATAAGCATTGAAGCCTCCATCTTATCTTAAAGATTGGCACTACCCTCTATAGCTCTATTCTTCCCAACAATTCACCAGATCCCGCAAAGTACGAGAATTTTCATTGTTGAATCAAAAAGGAACAATATTCATACAATTGCCTATCTAATTTACCATAACTTCAGTACTTTAATATAAATGATATGATTGGGAACATACACATAAGTGGTCTGAGACATCTTTCTTTGTAAGTCGAGGGATGTTCATAAACCTGAGTACATCATTTCCATCAGCATCTGAATTGCAAAGAGAAAGAGTTATAATTAAGGAATTGTAAAGAAAGAAGGGCTAGATATTAAATGGATGCAAACAACCGAGCTCTTACATTTAAGGCCTATTTGGCTTCCAAAAACCGGCCACTCGTTCTTGCTTGTACTCGGTTTATCCTTACCTAATGACTCTGCCACAGCTTCTTCATTGTAATCCGCAGATAGCACTAAATATATGTAGGCAATATGGTAGTAATGTCATTAGAGAAAATCTATAAGGCCAGCATAATGCTAAAGAAAAGAGAAAGTGGTAATATATCTATTGAATGAGCTTCCTACTACACAGCTTAATTTTTGTACCAGGAAGCAATTAATTTCAAATGTGTGTGTGAGCAAAACTGAACTCGGCAAACATCGCGGAAAATGGAAATTGATCTCTTGTATGAGCTTCCTACCATGCAAAATACATATCAGGTGGCAATTTCATGAGTGCGCGTGTGAGAAAAAATTAACTAGACAAATATAGAATAGCAATTGGCTTGGTTTTTCACAATGAAACTGAACATAGGATGTGGGACATATATAGCTTAATCATTAAGGATAATGGCTGCAAATGTCTAAAATAATAACTTCTAGGAATTCACCCATATAATTTGACAAAGAGAAAGAAACATATGTATACAGAGGTTATAAAATTAAGACTTCATGGACCTATTCGCACAACATATCATGTTCATATTGCAATTCTGATTTCATTATAAGATTAAAACTAGAATAGTTTTTAATCTTTGCATATCAATTTAAAGGATAGAAAAACTATAAGCAAGTCGAATCCTAACCTTTTGACCGAAATGCCATGAACATCAACCATATTCTGCCGCACCCAGAGTTCCACTATACAGTAACAACCAAATGTTAACAAATCTAACATACAGAAAAGAAAAAAAAATAATACAAAAATATTAAAAGAAAGAAATTTAAAAATATCTGACCCCTCCATGCCATTCACATCAAGATCAGTTAATTCAATGCTGTAAAAACAAGGATTTAAAATAAAGGGAAATAGCCTTTTTCCAAATTATGAATTCTTAAATACTGTTTTAGTAAAAATTTGTAACTGAGAATTCAATCAGACATTTATAAATCAAATCAAAGTCAAACCAGGAAACTGAAAAAGAAAATACCCTTTGCCAAATTAAGTGTTAAAAGTTCCAGGTTAAGTTTTTTCATCCCTACTAAAAATCCAATACAAATCAAATCTAAATCAGATCTTAAGAGATTGACTTATATCATTATGTAAATAAATAAAGATACAGTTAACAATTAAATAAAATAATTAAAATGAAATAATAAAACAAAGGTTGACAATAGACATTTACATCAAGATCTTCCTCTGCATTATCCTCATCCATGGTTGCCGGTGGCAGAGCCGTAGACACTTACATCAAGGTGGATGGAGTTAAGAGAGGGCGTTTAGGGTTTTGGAATTTTTACTAATTGCTTAACATATAGAAGGGTTTATATAGCGTAGGGGGCGATCACTTCGAGGATTACTGATATTCTCGAGGATTATGGACATATTCACAGATTACAGACATCGCAAGAGGAGGATGCAAAATCAAACCAAAAATCAAACTCAATTCATTAAAAATTAATAAAATATTTTATTAGATACTTATTTGATTTAAATTCAAAAAATCTTTCAAATGGTGGCATAAAATCAAACACATTTACATATACCTAGCATCTTTATCTCCATTAATAAGGTTAGAAACTTAAAAAAATCATAATTTTTTCTCTTGATATTCAAATGAAACAAACAAAATTTCTATTTATAAGTAAATATACGTACTTTAATTCTGAAAATAAAAATTGGTTAAAAATTGGTCAAGAAAGCCAATGTAAGCAAATAAAATGTCAACCACTCAAATCATGTCACATGGAAAGACAACCTTGGATTTGGAGTCTTTTGGTTTAATGAAGTGTTTTTATTTTTTCCTAAATCACTTGTTGATTTGGGTTAGATTTTTTAAGATTCACCGTTAGAAGGGATGATTTGTGTAAGATTTGAGAAAAAACCCCAGTGGGGCTTGCTACGAGGTGTTAACGTTTTGGCATGATGTACAATCTATAATACAATAGAGCTCAGTATGGTACGTTTATAATTGACTTGAGATAAGAAAGGGGTCAGGATTTACTGTTTTACGGTGATCCAACGGCCCTTATTTCCCTCAGCTCTCACATGTGCGAATGACGGTTTATTGTTTTACGGTTTTACAGTTTTACAGTTTTATGTTATCGTAATTAACTTAATCAATTTAATTTTTTTTCGATCTGTAATTTCATATACAAATTAATTGAAATATATTTTTTTCTTTTTAACTGTTATTCTAATATTTTTGTCTGGCCCGTTTTTTCCGACCCGCAATTTCGTATACAAATTAATCAATTTACTGTTTTACCAAGATTCTACGACTATTGAATAAAAAATTATTTTGCAACACCAATTTCCAAATAATATCTCTCAATTTTTTTAAAAGAATTTTCATTGTAGTTTTTAAAAAGTTGATGAATGTCAAAATTTTAAACAAAAAATTATGTGTGGGCATTCATTTTAATGTAATATAAAGAATGTCTTTTTGTCACGTTTAATCTCACAATCTCAACCGTTTTTATCACGTTTTTTTTCCATCCCTATTGATGCGTCCAAAATCTTCCAAGACGCACTGGGCTTTCTCAATAGGATATCTGGCTTTCAACTTATTCTTAATCTTCGAAGCCCAACTCTACAAGCAAACCAAGAAAGCGAAGTGAACTAGGCGGGCACTCACTGCAGCTCTCGGCGTGTGAATTAGCACAATATTCAATCAAGTAAGCAATTCAGCAGAGTTTAGGCTTGTTAATCAGAATCACCTCCTCCCTTTCTTCATTTTAAGGGGTTTATATAGCTGTTGTCAGATAGTAACTACTCATAACTGCCCATTAATGTTCATGGCATAAATGATGGGCATATTAACTGTCTCATTCATTACAACGGTAACATCGTGGTAAAGATGGAGAATTTCTCAGGAGTAACCGACTATATTCGCAATAACTCTTTGACAAACGTGCATGGCAATTCATGCTCGGGCCACGCACGCCGTTGGACTGACTTGATTAAGCCCCATACATTGTGCCATTACTGCTTTGGAAGTCAAACCCCCAGCTCGCGATATATCATTGGTCGCTGCCTATTTCTCGATGGCCTGAACCTCAACACACATGTTGCTCATAATTGGGGAAGATGTGCCAGGCACGTGACAGATGACTTGGGCCTATTGGGTCGGGCAGTTCAGTAGCCCCCTACTCCTTGCTTACAGAGTATTATGCTCGGAGCGAGGAGAAAAGACTTTGAATCCCCAAGTCAAATCATTCTTTGAAATGCAGCTTTTCATGAGTACACCGAGTTGCCCACGGTCAGAGTTAGGAGTGGACGCCAACCAATAGGGTTTTTGGGAGAATGAGCCGCCATCCGCCGCCTGTGCACTTACACGGGTTCAGTTCCCCATAGAGCATTAAATGTTGCCTCGACTTTTGAGTCATAATTATGAGAGACCTCCTAAGCGACGGTTTCCAGCCGGTATAAAAGCAAAGATTCCGCCTCATTTCGAACTTTTACCGTCTTCAGTCTTTGTGAGAAATCAAAAACACAGACAATCATCTTCATCCCTGCTCTCAAACTTGCAAAAGAGGTCTCCAAGACTCCTGACGTTATCTTCATCAGATTCAACAACCTCTTTCAACATAACAAAAAGTTTCAGAATCCTCACCAACTAACTCAACATCAACAGGTTTGTCTTCAAATCCACGATACTCTCTTCTTCCCTTATGTATCTTCAGTTTTAATCCGTTAAAACCCCATGTTAAGAGTCCACAATGCTTTCCTGAGTACGAATATCCACTTTAACCGACTCGTCTGAAACTAGGGCTCCCCAATTCTCTTTTCATCTTCATCTATGTTTTTCTTATTTCCCACTTTAAGCACATCACAGCCTTAGGCACTGTACAAACTTACCCAATTTCTACGATAGGAATCGAGGAGTACTTTGGTCGGTGCTCCGTTCACCGGTTTTAGGATAAACCCTTGCCTGCCTTGGGTTCCTGCTTAATTGCTTTTGCCTATCCCCCCCGAGCAGGGTTTAACATATATTCCTCGATTCCTGTAGGATGTCTTCTGGTGACGAAACCCAATCCGAAATTGAAGGACGCGCTTACGACCATGGAGCCCCCATTGAAAACGAAGAGAGTTCATACACAGAATCCTCAAGCTCTGAAGAAACCGAGCGAGAAGAAATTCCTCTAGTTCGCCAAAGACGTCCTAGGATTTCCAAAGAAGTCATTAGCGAACCGGCCACAGACAACCCTCCCAGCTCGAGCAGACCACGAGCTGAAGAAAACCCAACTTTGCTTAAAGGCAAGCAGATCATTTCGAACGACACCCCCTAATTAAATGGGATGACCTGACCACCGAGGATGATGTCTCCGGTTGGTTTTATTCCCTGGGCATGGATCCCAAGAATTACCGAGTCAGAGCCTTTGACTTAAACATCGAAGAAGCCGGGCATAACTTCGAGGGAGACCGAATGGTCTTTTATTTTGATTTTTTCTTAGTCGACCTAAGACTTCCCTTAGACCCCTTTTTCGCTGAATTCCTTCTAATAAACAATGCCCTGCCTTGCGACCTAACCCTCACCACTGTTAGATTCTTAGTCGCATACATTGTCGCATGTAGGCTACTTAGCTTCGAGCCCAGCATGACTCTCTTTAGGAAATTCTTTCTCTTTTCTATGGACAAGAAAAGTGGGCGCATTATTGGTTGTTCCAACCCCAACTACTTTAAAATCTTGTCAGACAGCCCCAACAAAGTTGATTCCTGGGATTCAAAAACCCTACTCGTCGAGTCTAGAGTAGGTTGGCCATTCACTCCATACTTAGAAAACCTAGTTGTTGCCAAGTATGATAAGAATGGCTTCCGAACAGGGGAGCCGTTGCTCGCCAGAACTTTCAGGAAATTGCTTGGAGTGAAAGAAGGTAAAAACGGGCAAGATTGGGTGTTGGATTGGGTAGCCCTGACCTCTGATCTCGCCTTACTTCGACAAGCAGGAATAATAAGCTGGCCTGTCAAAGGTTACGAACCACGAACTGTCTTGGAGGCTGAAACACCACACCCATATTGGGGCAACTGTCACGGGGGAAGATTTCCTAGTGAATGCCGGAGGCGAGGCGAAGGAATGCACCCGGCTTTCTACGTTTTACAGTGCACAAACTTATTTTCCACGTCCTTATTACTTCCTATTTCAATCACAACTTCTAACATATGTTCATAATTTACCTTGCAGATATGAGGCAACTTGAAGATTCACAACGCTTCCTCCAGACCATGAGGAGGGGGGCCATGGGAAGAAACACTCAAATGGGCAGACAGTAACCTGCTCGCCTCCCAATCGTGCCCACTACAAATGCTGGTTGAGTATCTAGCCGAGTACCAGAAACAAACCGAACAACAACTGCTGCTCCTACACTAGCTGCCACAGTAACTCCTGCTCCAACACCAATTGAGAGAAGAACAAGGTCAAGGACTGACCAGAGTGAACCAGCTGAGGCCTCAATCTCACAAGATCCTATCTGGCAGAGGGAAAACTTTGAAATGCCCGAGACCCGCGAGCTCGCGGCCAAGCTCATAGCAGAAATAGCCAATGTTCCTGATTTGACCAATTTGAATACTAACAAGCGAGGCGGGCACGCAGCTACTGTTGGTTGGGAATGGTGAAGAGACTTCGCCATACTAGTATCCGAAGGAGAAGCACCGAGCTTCCTAGCTCCGTTCTGATCGGTGAGATTGGAATGTGCATGACCGAGGTAAATAATTTTCTTACCATCATCAGAAACAAAACTGAACTCCTCATTATTATTCACTTCTCATTTTTCTGTCTTTTATTTCAGATGGCCAACAAAACCGAACTCCTCATGGTATCGATTGACAGCACGAAGTTCTCGGCTTCGCATTATCCTCAGAGAAGAATACTCTTGAAGAGCAGGTCAACTCTCTCAGAGCCGAGCTTAAAGAGAGTGAAGAAAACCTGACCTTAAAAGTCACTGAAGTTTCCAAGTTGGAGGAGGAAAAGAAAATCCTCGAAGCTCACTTGACCTTCTCCAGAAAATATGAGGAAACGACACCCAACAACATAACCCAAGTGAGGAAAGATCTCAGGGTAGCGACCATCGAGCTTAAAAAAGTAAATAAAGAAGCTATTGGAAAGGAAAAACAGCTAAGGGCAGAGCTATCCCGGGCTAACGAGCAACAGAAAGAGACAATCATCGCTGACTACAAGAATTCTGAGAATTTTGTGGCCGCTGTTGAGGATGAGGCATATCCGTTCTTCTGCAGGGGGTAAATCACGTTCTTAGGCAGCTAGCCTGCAGTGGTTTGGAAATTCAACCAGACCAGCTCACCAAATGGGGAACCAACACCCCATTCTGCCTTTCCGCTCGCCCAGGTCACAACTTGGTGCCATACACGGTGGACGAATTGAACTCCTTGGCATTTAGGCGGACTCCCAAAGATTAATTTGCTGGGCGCCTCCCATTGCCGAGACCACTATCACCGACCTCATGACCCAAATCTAGATGGCAAAGGCTCAAGAAAACGAAACCCTGGCTACTCAAGCTGCCGATAACAATGAGGATGTTATCATCATTGAAGCCGAAAACGAAGTTGCTGATCCCACTACCGACCAGACTGCTGCTGCTGCCGATCCAGCTCAACCTCCTGCCCATCAAACCACTGTCGCTGACCCTTGAACTTTTTCCCTGGCCTGTGTGCAAAAGATGTGCCCTTTTGAAGAACAATTCGCAAACAACTTATATTTTTCCGTACTTGTAATATTTTAACACTTTCTGCTTCCGATGCTTCCTGTGAATGCCCATATTTTGTCTATTTGCATTCTCATTTGTATTTCAACTGTTTCCATTATGAAACAACTGGCTCGAACACCAACTCTTTTCCACGAGCAAAGATAGCTTATGCTCGTAAAAGAGAGAATAATCGAGATAATATCAACTCACTCAAACACTTTTGCACCGGGCAAAGAAACAAAAAAACTACCCTACCCGCTAAAAGTTTAATTGAGCTCTACATATAATGTTGTAAACGAAATAATCAAAAAATGAAAATAATACATACTCGTTCATTTCACCTCAACTTTTAAGACAGACAGAGACAAACATCCTGAATACTGTCAATCATCGATAGTATTTTTTTCAAATGTTCTGCATGCCATGGATGTTTCAGCTCGATGCCATCCTCTGTTTGCAACATGTAAGTTCCCTCTTTAACAACTCGAACTATCTGAAAAGGACCTTCCTAGTTGGGAGAAAGTTTCCCCCACTCTGCTCGATGACCTGTCGCCTCAATTTTATGGAGAACCACTCCCCCACAGCAAATGACCGACCACGAACCCGCTTATCGTGATGGGCCTTTGCTCGCTATTTATAATTCGTCATTCTCATTTTGGATTCCAACCGTTTTTCCTCCAATAAATCCAGGTCAGCTGCACGAGCCACCATGTTGGATTCCGCATCGTAATAAGATACCCTATGATTGGGCAAGTACATCTCCACTAGTGCCATTGCCTCAGATCCATAAGCCATAGAAAAAACAGTTTCCCCAGTAGGCCCTCTAACTGTTGTTCTGATTGCCCACAAGGCTGAAGGCAACTCATCCACCCATCTCCCTGCCATATCTTCAAGATTTCGCTTAAGGACATGCATGACTTGTTTGTTAGCAGCCTTAGCTTGCCCGTTACCCTGTGGATATGCCACCGAGGACTGCCAATGCTTCACACGCATCTGCTCGCATGCCTTTGGGAATTTTTCTGAGAATTGAGTCCCATGGTCGGATACTATTGCTCGCAGAACTCCAAAATGACACCATATGTGTTCATGAACGAAGTCAATCACATTGACCTCGCTAATTGTTGCCAAAGGCTTAGCCTCCACCCACTTGGTAAAATAATCCATAGCGACCACCGCATACTTAAACTTCGAATGGACCAAAGGAAAAGGGCCAATAAGATCTATACCCCACATGTCAAATGGCCACGATGCTACCACATGGGTCTGTTCGGTAGAAGGTAACCGAGGTATGTCAACATAGCATTGGCACTTATCACAACGCCGAACATACATTTCTGCATCTCGCCTCAAATTGATCCAATAGAAACCAGCAGCTAAGACTTTTTACTTAAAGACCTTTGGCGGGATGCCTCCACATTTTCCTTCGTGAATTTCTCCCAAAATGCTCCTCGGTCATCTCCGGTCGCAGTCGTACACACACTGACGGCGAAAGGGGTCTAGTATACGACCGCCGATAGAGTATCTTATCCAAAATGACGTATCGGCATGCCCGCTTCCGAATAGTTCGAGCTTCCGTCCTGTCCTCAGGCAAAGTCCCCTACTCGATATAAGCTGTCAAGTCATCTATCCAACACTTTGCAGCAGGCACGATGTCCATGATCACCTCCTTTTCTATTATTGAAACCTCCACATATTCAATCATAACCCCCGGATGCAGGGATTGAATTTCGTCTTCGGCCATCTTGGATAAATAATCTGCTCGCATATTATCCTCGCGAGCAATTCACACCAATTCCCAATAATCGAAGTCCTTCAAAATCTCCTTCACCATTGCACAATAACGAACTAACACTGGATGATGAACAGCGTAATCGCCCCGTACTTGATTCATTACCAACTGTGAATCATAGTAAACAATCACCTCTCGGACTCTTACATCTTGCGCGAGCTCAAGCCCCGCGATCAAGGCTTCGTACTCTGCCTGATTATTGGATGCTGGAAACTTGAAACACAATGCCTTTTCAAACTCCACATCCTGCTTGGGCGGGACTAACACCAATCCGGCTCCACTTCCAAACCTGCTAGCCGAACCATCCACGTGCAATTCCCAACAATACTCTGGCCGGGGCTTTGGAATTGGTGTACTCGTTGATACTGTCTTGGTAGAAACCTCCTTCTCGCATGAGTCGGTGAAACTAGTCTCAACCACAAAGTCTGCCAAAGCTTGCGCCTTAATTGCTCGTCCAGGTTGATAGTCAATATCAAACTCAGTTAACTCAATGGATCAGGTGAGTAAGCGACCAGAAGAATCTGGCTTGTGCAAAATTTTCCTGAGAGGCATATCCGTGTACACAATGATTGAATGTGTAGAAAAGTAAGCTCGAAGTTTCTGAGCAGCAACAACAAGCGAATAAGCCAATTTCTCTGCATTAAAATATCGTCCCTCCACTGCAGTGAGGGCCTTTGAAACATAATAAACAGGCTTTTGCAGATTACATTCTTCCCTAACTAACACAGTGGCTACAACCTGCTCTGTGGCCGCTAGGTATACAAACAAAGACTCACCGAAAACCGGGCTACTCAATAAAGGATGTGAGAACCCAAACCCATTACTTGTTTATTGCCTTAATAACATGCTTGTATTATGCCTTAACATGTTAGACACTTCTAATTGTCCATGTCTGGCTTGTATTATCATTATTACATTCCTTGTCGCTTGAATACCTTCTATGCTTAGCATACCTTGCCGTTATGCCTTGAGTGTTGCCTTAGCTTGATTTGCACTTAACCAAGACTTGTTAAGGTTCTGTTGTCGTCCATAGATGACTTAGAACATTCGCCTTGATCATTGTAAACTTGATGGGAAGTGTAGAAACATTCTTGCTTTGTTTTGGCCTTAGCGATTTCCCTCGTCTCCGTTTTGCTTTCGTATTTCGGCGTGCGATGTGTTCATTGAGTTCCCGGCCTTGTATTCAAGTCATAACCATGTTTAAACAAGCCTTTTCCATGCCCATGTTATCTTAGTTTCATTGACGTTTGATTCGTGTTTGATTCGTCAACCAATCGCCGCATGATTCGAGCCTTGTCCTACCTTGTTCCGGGTGTTGCTCGTATTGTTTGTGTTTTAAACTTGTAAGAAGTTCATTTGAGTTCTAGACCAAGTGTACTAGTATTTATCATTCTATCAATCATTGTTCATAGACTTGTTGCATTTGGTTATGAGATGACCAATTTATTCCTTCACGCAACCAGTCATGTTTTTGGGCAAACTTCGGAAAATTCTGGTACTAATCCAATAAATAGAATTTTCTAAAAATTTAGTATGTTTTACCTACATATGTTAGGATACTCTCTGTAAAATTTGGTAATTTTCCAAGGTGTCTAAGTACCTCAATTAGGTCTTGACTTACGGCTGTGCCAGAATTCAGTTTTCAGGAAAAACAACTTCTGTACTTGAACTTGTAGTAACCATATCTTGATCAATATAAGTCCAAATGAAGTAATTTAAAATCCTAAAATATAGTTTAATGAGTCTAGTTTCATAAAAATCAAAAATCACCTCATTTGGAGTTGTGAGCGATTTATGGTCGATTTTACAAAATTGACTGTCCAGTAACTTATCAAAAATGGTCATGAACTTAGCCCCATCCGAGGCGCCAGCCTGGGCTTTGGTGAGGCGCCCGCCTCAACATCGAGAGGCCATCTACGGGATTTTTACTTCCTGTTCTGGTGTGTGCGACTTTTGCCACTTAAACCCCCATCCTAATTGGCCCTAAACCATCCTATTAGACCCTAATTGAGTGGGATTAAGCCTAACCTCAATCAACCTCCTCTTGACAAGTGGATTTGGCCACCTTTCTCCTCTTGACATGTGGTATTCCACCCATTTCATGCAAGGTATAAAAGCTCCACCCCTTTGCTAATCAAACTTAAGCTCATTATCAGATTTCTTCTTCTCTCTCTTGCCATGCTTGTGTGTGTAGAGAAAAGGTGAGATTAGTGTGTGTCTCTTCCCTAGATTGAGCTCCCGACCTCCGATTGCCAAACCGAGACTACCGGAGTGAAGCTACCGAGCGAGGAGATCGTTTCCATCCGATTACTTTGTGCTCCAACCTTCCTTTTCCTTGGTGAATGTAAGCTATTGATTCCCCTTAGGTTGTATGCTAGACTTGCCATGTTTCCCCTTTTCTATTGATTTACATGCTTCTTCCATGTCCAAACTATGATTGTGGATGTTTTGATCTCTTGGGATTTTGAATAATGTCCATCTTATTGATTGAGACCTATGCCTAGAATTAATTATGTTATATGCTTCCTTAGGAACAATTAATGTTCTTGAAATTAATAGATTTTGATAACTCTTGGGAATTATGATTCTAGGGTTTCCTATGCCATGTATTGATCATCCTATTGAATTGGATCCTAGGCTTAGAATTAAAAGTGTTCTATGTCCCCTTGGGAGCAACTATTGTTCTTGGACTAATAGATTTTGACAACCTTTGGAGACTATGACTTCTAGGGTTCCATATGCCATGAATGGTCTATCCTATTGAATTGGGACCTATGCCTAGAATTAAAAGAGTTCTATGTTCCCTTAGGAACTACTATTGTTCTTGGACCAATAACTTTTGATAACTCTTGGAGATGATGACTTCTAGGGTTTCACATGCTACATCTTGTCCATCCTATTGATTGAGTTCTCGCCTAGAATTGAATATGTTCCATGTCCCTTAGGAACAACTAATGTTCTTGGACTTACGACTCTTGACAACTCTTGGAGAATATGAATTCTAGAGTTTCACGGACTATGGATTGTTCATCCGGTTGATTTGGGTCCTATGCTTAGAATCGAGATGTGATCTATGTCTTCCTAAGAATAACAAATGTTCTTGGACTATTGGCTTTTGATAACTTTGACAAATTTATTCTAAAGTTCCCTTGAATTATGAAATGTTGAACTTATGTTAATGCGTGACTATGGTTGTTAAGTGGATTAACGGCCTAATTACTCGATCACGAGAACTTAGAAAGGATTTTGGATGCATCTAGCATCTTAACTCTTGGATGAATTGTTAGAGATGACTCAGCGGAGTCAAGTTTAGCGAGCCATTGAACAATACCGGCTCACCAGACCAATCCTACTGACGTTCTAAGCGTTTCCCTAAGAATAATAATTCTAGACTCTTGAACTTGAATTGATTACCTTGCTTGATTCTTGATGTCATATAATAGAATGCCTATTAGACTTATTGAGTTCGCCCTTGTCGAACTCATTTCTGATCATTGGCGATAATTCTTAACTATGGTTGTTAAATAGATTAGTGACCTAGCCGATCATATACGAGAACTTAGAAAAGGTTCACGATGTATTTAGCGTCTAACTCTTGGATGAATTGTTAGAGATGACTCAGCGAGTCAAGTTTAGCGAGCCATTGAACAATCTTACCGGCTCACTTGAGCCAATCCCTACGACGTTAAGCTAGCGTTTCCCTAAGAATAATAGTTCTAGACTCTTGAACTTGGGCCGATTCCCTTGCTTGATCTTGAATGTCATATTATAGCATGACTAATTGACATGTGAGTTCGCTCTTGTCGAACTCAATCCTGGTTGTTGATGAGAATAATTTACTTGTCTTGAGCGAGATCGCTCTTGTCGACCTCGTTCTATATGAAATTTTGTTAAGTAAACATTACTTGGCATTTGCATGAGTCGGTGGCATACTGTCTTTGTTCACACACGCCCACGGTTGGAAGCGTAATCATTTAAGAGCATCATTGGACTATCGGGCATCTCTCGGAAGGTCGATGTACGCTTTATCCGACACGATCACATTCCGATAACGCTTGTAGCAGGGAACTACGTAGCGGCCGGCTCTCGATATATCACGATCTATGTGATTTAATTACAAGCACCTATGTGAAACAATGTGCATCTTGGATACATGACCTCTATGATATCTTGCCTTGAATGTGATATCTTGCCTTGAATATGATATCTTGCCTTGAATATGATATCTTGCCACGAATATGATATCTTGCCTTGAATATGATATCTTGCCACGAATATGATATCTTGCCTTGAATGATATATTGCCATGACATGCATGATTGATAGCTTACAAGTCTTTATGACTTACCCTTTCCCCTTCTACTTTAGATCATAGCAAAGCAGGTCCTTCCGTTGAGGCTTTCCGTGTTCGTGCCTTGTTCCTCTCTTGGTCGCCGTTGCCGTTGAAGAGGTGTTTTAGATGTCCTCTTCCTCTTGTTTTATATGTTGTAAGGGCGATGGGTTTAAGCAAGTCAATTAGACTATGCTTGGGAATTTGTATTGATCTTGAACTTGTTAATCTTATTAGCTACTAGTAGTTTGAACACTTGTAGTACTTGTAATCCCTTTTGTGCGGCATTGTGTAAGCCGAGCTTTGGTTATCTTGTTAATATTCCATTCGTATAAGTCTTCCATTGAGCATCCCTTTAGCTCTTGCTTATTCTGTCCATAAGCATTGGCTTGGGTTGTTTAAAGTCACCGGCCTTTTGGTGCCGGTGCTATGTCTCCTATTATTTGCGTCACGCCCCGTTTTCTTAAATTAGTCCTTGCATGTTATTTGTTTACTTGTTTCCCCCTCCTATTTGGGCGGTCCGACCCTCGGTTCCTCGGGCCGAGGTCGGTCGCCATGATTGGTATCGAGCTCTCGTTAGCTATAAGCGGGATAGGTTCCATGGCCTAGTTGGGTTAGTTCTTGTGTGAATCATGGCGTTGAGTGTTCTCTTTTAGGTGCCTTATTGGCGATTCTTCGTTAATGAATAGGACTTAGAATCCTAAGTTCATTGTAATCTAGATTCGTGAGTGCGTGTTCGGTGTCAAGGAATATTACCTTTCACCCGTTTTACTTTCAAAGGCGCGATTATACCAAGAGTGTGTGTTCTTTGCTTTGTAGAACTATTGTTTCTTATGCATTTGTGAGTGACCCTATAAGCTCGGGTTGTTGATTCGGCGTGATCGTCGTGGTGTCCATTAGTGCTTGTTGAGCGTGTTACACCTTCTTGAGCAGGCGTGGCTAAGCCTCCAGTAGTAGTACCTAGTTGTATTCCTTGATTCCTACATAAGTATATATATCTTACGTAGTGCCTAATCGTGATGCTTGGGCTGCATAGTGTCGGGGAATTAGAGGACTCTTTCACGCTTCATGTTATTGAGATTGAAGGGATACCTAATGATCAAGGTATCGTTGTTGGTTTCAAGTTGAGGCGGGTGAGTACCCGATAAGTGATCGCATGACCGATGATTGGATTAATCGTTAGCTGGTTTCGTCTTGACCCAAAGTGATTTGAGGTCTTCTAGCTAATAACTATTAAGCTAGACAAGGATTATTAAGTTATTGTCTTGTACCGTTATAGACTAATGCATTAATAGAGTATTAACATTTTGTAAAGGATTTATCTATCATTAGTGGATGGATTAAGAATGCGAATGTTCCATACTTGATATATGCCCATGGTGGATTAAAAATACTATGTATGTGATATTGATTTCCATGCCTAAATGTAACTATATTATATGTGCATGAGACCTTCATTAAGGATGCTCTTATGTGATTTGTAAC
>JABEVN020003063.1:0-19526 GCA_013146195.2 Codonopsis lanceolata | reverse complement strand
CATCTGGTATGTGTGCGAGATAGTTGGAGACACCATGGAGTGCCTCAAGTGTGGAAAAACTTCACGATGGAGTTTATGGCATAGTTTATCCCGATAGTAGTCCGAGAAAGAACAGAGATATAATTCATGGCGCTAGGACAAGGAGATCGGCGTGGCTCGGATTCAGCAAGTTCTGAGAGTTGCTGGTGCTGGTTACTTAGTACCGGATGAGGCTAGGAAGACCAGTTTGTGAAGAGCTTAAGGATGAAATATTATAAGCCATTCATTCCGTTACGACTTCACGGAGTCTGCGTGGATCATGCGTATGCAAGGTTGGACATCGAGAATGCGGCTCGAGGAGAACCTCGAGGACTATTAGGAGCAATTATGGTAATAGAGGGCAATCAGCACCTCAGACAGTTAGTCAAGGAAATATACGTTCTGGCAACCGGAGTGATGTTTCTACCTCTAGTCGGAGACGGCGAGGTGATGAGTTAATATGCAATTTTTGTATGAGGATAGGACACGCCGAGAATAGGTGATGGGGTAAATCTGGAAGATGCTTTGCTTGTGGCGGTGATCATGTTTGTAAAGATTGCCCGAAGATGAGAGTTAATCGGTCCAGGAATACTAGTGTAGACACCCCAATTTCGTACCCCTGGTATGTAACATGACATGAAATATCAAGACACAGTAAATCTTAACAAATGTCAAAGATTCACGGAGTTCAAAGATACAAAAGACAAAGCAGGATGCGCAAAACAGTGAAATGCAGGGGCCAAAAGTGCCAAAAGAAGCCAAAGTTTGAAAGCCGGCGCCACCCACACTCAAAGTGGGGGCAGCGCCAGGTTTATATATGGGTGGCGCCTAGATTGTGCTACAGTAGCTCCAAAACTGCTATAGTGTGCTCTGAACTTAACGCATTGTGCAAATTACTCAGCACTCGGTACAAGGAATGGAAGCACGCAGGAAGAAATTGTAATTCCCTATGAGTCCCTTGTCCAGCCTATAAATAAATCCTTCGAGGTTCGCTTTCAGTTCACCTTTTCTTCCCCCAAAACTCTCCGCGTAGTTGTAACGCTGAAGAAATAGAGAGCGAAGTGAGATAGTGAGTGATCCTCGCATAAAGCCTTGAAACCCTGTCAAACCTCCTCCGACCATTAAACCAACCGGTCAAAGTGATCCCTATCCCCCCCAGTTAGGTATACACCATATTTCCCTGATCCAAAAACCTCGGAAAAAGCCGTTCTTCTACCTGAGTAAAAAAGCCAAATTAGTCAGAAATAAGCCCTTGTTCTGCCCAAATTCCACCAGCAGCAAGCAAGCAAGTGTCAAAAAGCAAGCAGTTGCTCGCTTGGTTTTCGGGTCCCAAAAAACTCTCCTGGCGTTACTCTTGCTAGAACAGCGGCAAGCATGACGACAAAGACCCCCCTCTCCCTGAAGGACATAATGAGCACACCAACGTTCTTTAAGGTGAGCCTTTAAGATTTTATGTATAAAAAAAGTTATTTTCCATCCTTCCCAGTGTAAAAATATAAGTCGTTGTGCTGCCCGGATTATTTTAGAAAATAACATATAAAAGAGCCATTATTATGGCCAAATATTTTAAATATATTTGTAATTATTAGAAGGAGGCAGTACGCAAGTCCAGTAAATAATGTAAATATGTATGTATTTGTAGGCGAGTTAATGCTATATTTATTTGCTAGATAAATATAACAAAAAACATACTTTAGCCAAAAAGCTTTTGAGACGAAAGCGAGTTGGGTGCCTAGCACCTTCCCAACTCGTAACTTAGCCTCCGAATCCGTTTTTGCAATCTCTGGTTTTTCTTTATTGGTTTTTCTTTATTTCTTCCTTAGACTAAAGATGGTGACTCTACAAAACATTTTGGGTCCAGTGGGGCATCGCAACACTCCTTTCTTGCACTTTTTCGTTTTCCCCTAAAAAAGGGAAAATGAGAATGTAAGGGTGATGTATTCATATATCAGGTATCCCCTAAAAAGGGATAACTTGATATAGAAAACTCAAAGCACTCATAGTGATCGAAATAGGCCATAAGGCAATTTTCATAAAATCCATAGTGGGGCCGCAACATCCTTTCTTGCACTTTTCCGTTTCCCTAAAAAGGGAAAATTAGAAGAAAGGGTGATGTATTCCTATATCTGGTATCCTAAAAAGGGATAACTTGATCTGAGAAAACCCAAAGCTCCCGATGGACCAAAAAATTTACTAAAGTGGCCAGGAATATTCAGCAGCTTTCACGCACTCTTTCCGCATTTTTAATTTCGTCCTCCCCTAAACAAGGGAGGGTGGAATGGAATGCGTGGTGTCCCGCTTCCGCACGTACGTGCACCCTTATCCAAGGGCGCGCAGGGCGCAGGCGCTGTCCCGGGAACTCACAGTGGTGACTCTGCTGGGGAGATTGTTTTTATTTTAAATAAAAATGGAGGGCTAGACTCATTAAAATTTTTTTTTTTTGTTTTTCTGGCTAAAGTATGCTTGTTATATTTATTTAAGAATTTGAATATTTGCATTCCTATACATCCGTGTCTATATTTGTGGATATGATCCTCCATCTTGTAGCAGTTTCGTTCCAGACACTATTACGGGAATATTTAAAAATATGTATTTTCAAAAAAAAAAATAAAAAAAAAATAAAAAAAAATATATGCAATAAATTTCCGGGCAGCAAAACGAAAGGACTGGGGCATTATTTTTATTATCGCCTCATTTTTATTTTTTAGCTTTATTTTCTACTCTATATCATTATTTCGTTTTGCTTTATTTTTATTACGCAAAAAATTGTACATATTTTATTTCATTATGTCATTTTATTTTGGTGATATAGGAGAAATTTGTAATTAATAGGAATAGATAGATTTCCCGCTTTGTTTTCTATTTCTTGATGTGATTGGCTGCTTGCTCGCGTTCAAACTAAAAAAAAAGTGCCGAGAAAATCCACAAAGAACAACAAGACATATCATATCTGTTTATTTACTGCTTTATATCTAAAAAATAAAGAAGAAAAATTTGTTTTCTAAAGTCAAAAAAAAAATTCATCTCTTTAAAAAAAATCATCAAAAAAAAAATAATACAAAGAGTGTTCTTTCCCTTAAATCATGTGTTGTGTTTATACATATTAGTATCTTTGTTGTTTCCTTTGGTACCACTAACAATTTTGCAGGGGCTGAAAATAAAAGAATTAATTATTTTTCATTTACTCTCCTGAGAGGATTGTTCGGAGGTACGTAATCATCACATCTCATTACAATGATCCCAAAAAAAAGTTTTATAATAAAAAATTATGTGTAATATTTAATTCTCTTTTCCTTTTAAAAAAATCGTTTCTTTTCGTAAATAATAATAATAATCATTTTAAAAAAATAAATAAAAAAAGGAAGATTTCATTTCTCAAAAGAGAAAAAAAGAGTCTCTATTCTTTCAAATTGAAAAAAAAGAGGAGATTAGCAAAATGAAGATTTCTTTGTCAGAATTGAACTACAATGACCTGAGCCTCGCAATGAGGAACATAGGCAGCATTTGTAACACCCTGTATTCTTGCATGTGCATTGTATGCTTGCCTTCATGTTTTCTTGTTGATTGTGAGCATGTTTATTTAGTCTATAAATGTTTTAGAAACATTCATAAGTCATTCATGAAGCTCTTAACATATTTAGAATCATGTATGCTTGCTTGTTGAATCGCCGGTTCGATTGCTTAGATTTTGGCCTTAGCGATTCCCCTCGTTGCTCGTAATTGCTTCTATTTCGTCGTGCGAAGTGTTCATTGAGTTCTTGGCTTTGTATTAAGGTCATAACCATGTTTAAACAAGCCTTTTTCATGTCCAAGTTATCCTAGTTTGATTGGTGTTTGATTGGAGTTTGATTCGTTAATCATTCGTCGCTTGATTCGAGCCTTGTTCTACCTTGTTCCGGATGTTGTTCGGGTGTGTTTCCGACTTGTTTTGAGTTGGGTTAGACCTTAGAATGGTTGCCCATAAGTTTGGGACCATTTAGGACATGTTTAGACCAAGTTTTGAAGGTTCAGAAGCCCAGGCGCCCGCCTGGCACCTTGTGAGGCGTCCGCCTCAAGTTCTGGGAGCAATTACAAAATGATCAGAATCTGGAGATGGCCTCTGCAGTTGAGGCGCCCGCCTGGAGATGTTGAGGCGCCCGCCTCAACATCAGTTACACTTACGGGATTTTTTCTCCTGTTTTGATGTTGAACGATTTCTATACCCAAACCCCCTATCTAAACCTTTCCTAAACCTCCCTAACCCTCCTCACTTATGTCCTAATATATCTAACAAGCTTTAAGGATGGATTAAGAGATCTGTAATGATCATTAAGCCACAAAATCAGATTTGTAAAGAGACCACAAGGTCTTGACACTTGTCCCACTCAAATTCTAGACAAATATAAGCCATGTCTTCAGATTTTGACCTTCATTTCTCACCTTCACTCTCTAAAAACGAATTTCCTTTTCTCTCAAACTCTCTCATGGCTTCTTGAAGCTTTTCTGTGACGACCCGACCCAGATCTCAATACGAGATCCCAAGGTCGTGCCATCAGGACAAACTAAGAGACAGACAAGCACCTGCTAAGCATAATGGTGCGAGTCAAAAGACGAGCCAACAAGCTCACGACAGGAAGGTAAAGCCATAACGACAATACAGAAAAAAATAAAAACCAAAACCTGCGGAAGCAAAACCATAATGGAACCCGAGCTAACAAGCTCCTAAATATAAACAACCAAAGAGATAGTAAATCTCTCGGCCCAAAAATTCGACGCGCGTGACGCAACTTTAGACACGCACAACAAACCATCGGCAACCAAGGCCGGCAACTATCAAAATCCCAACCTGATAAACAACACTCAACGGCTATAACATGCCGAAGGAACAATTCACTATAACCATATAATCAATGCTAAACCACCAACCAAACCTCACGACTAAAACTATCAGAGGTAGGAACAACAATATACCACAACTAGAATAAACGAGCCACACATGCTCGAAACGACAAAGGAAATAATCTCTAAGGATACAAAGGCTCGGCAATACAACCGGCTCCCAAATACACAACCATAGTATAACACTATAATCTACCCAAGTAAAGTCTACATAACTTTACATTCGAGCCTCACAATAAATACAACATAATAATAAATAACTCCAAGCTTTTGACTTGGAAGACCACCTGCTAAAAGTCGTTATCCTGAGCCACTAATGGGATCACTTTGCACACACTAGGGAAAACAATCACACGGAGTGAGTCATAATGACCAAGAAGTTTCTAAATGCAACATGTGGCATATTATGACATGGCATGGCATAAATGCACAATCATATAAAATCATGGTATCATGCTAGTATACCATCATGAAACATGTACTTAATTTTTAAAGCACATAAACTCACATAAACCAAGTAGCATATTATTTTTCATATAAATGCTCATAAATAAACATGTGGAGCGAGTAATCGAACCGTTACAATCAAATCCGGGTTCAAAACCCAACCAACTTACCATGATATCAAATCTCAAACCATGATTCGGCTCAATTCCCAATCAATAATACCACAGGGTTTCCTCCCCAAATAATCTCAACTCATCGGTTTCCCTTAATGAGTACTCGTTACATTCATCCGATCTCAGGATGAGAAATGAGAGCTCGATGTCGACTAGATGGCATAACTCGAGATCACATCCCACTATTGGCCAAATAGTGAGGAGAAAAAGGACCCAATGCAACGATTCGTAGCGATTGTTCCCAAAGGCTATGAATCGTCCCATTCGACACAACAACCAAAACCCGCCATTGGACTTTAAACCAAACCATCAAGTAGCTATTTACTTGCATAAACCAATGAGACCAAATTCATAATTATCAGACTCATTAAATCATGTAGGACATAATGCTCTACAACAACTCATAAACCATGCACATAATTGCACATAAACAAATAGGGCATAATGCTCCACAAAATCCCATAATCCATGCACATATTTGCATATAACCACGTAGGTAGAGCCGTCAAAACGGACCAACGGGGCGGACCAACCCGCTAAATGGCGGACCCCGTATCTTGGCGGGGCGGGGCGGACCAACCCGCGAAAATGGCGGACTATAAAAACCTTGGCCTAACCCAACCCACCTTGGGTTGCGGTGCGGGGCGGACCAACCCGCCTAAAAGAAAGATGTTTGACCAATAACAATAAATAATTAACCAGCACAAGCATTTATCTTAATAACTAATGCTCGGTAGAATAAATCCAGGAACAACACCCTTTTAATATGATATATAATAATATAACTAACACTTTGTAATGAAAAATTGAAAATTGAAAACATATAAACTGTATATTCCATTAACCTTGGTAAGCATATATACTCAATATTCTAGCAACGAAGCAGTTCAAAGCAACCGAGATCTAACAACCCATATCTTTCATTACATACGCAAAACAACCCAGTCCAGATCTTTCCTGAAAAGTGAAAATGAAGATACTATCCACGTTTGTGAAGCAGCAGTGGTCTGAGTCGTCTAATCGGAGCGCGGAGGTCGGAAAGTGTAGAGAGAGAGTGAGACCAACCGACTTAGAAAGAAAGATATCGACGATGGCGGACGGACAAGACAGATATATCGACGATGGCAGACTGAGAGGGAGTCAGAGAGATCAATGGGGATGACGGATTCAGAGAAAGAGAGCAACGATTTTAGGGGTTTTACTTTTAACTCTGTGAGAGAGAGAGAGAGAGAGAGAGTGACGGCGGTCGGATGATGGACTGAGAGAGAGAGAGAGCGAGTGAGGGATGATGGACGATGGTGGATCTGTCTGAGAGGGAGAGCCGGAGAGAGTCAACAATGGCTGCTTGACCCTTGAGACACAGTCATACCCACACAGAGACTCGGAGTCGGAGTTGGAGACGATCAGACAGACATGGGAAATTGGGAATGGGATTTTGAGATCGTGAAGGTCGAACTGCCGAATGGATTAAGGGAATGAGGGATTGAGTGGTTGTAATTTTTAATGTCTGGTTGCCACTTGCCGGGTTGGGCTCCTTGGGGAATGGGGTACTCTTCACTCTACTGCTCTAGTCTCTAGGTCCTCTTGGAAATTGCCAAATTGGGTTATTTTATATTTTTATTGGGTTAGGTTATTAGGTGAGTGAGCTGACGGATGGGTTTAAGGCTTTAAGCTTTTAAAGTCTTAAGGCTTGATAAATGATAAGTAACATAAGTTGATATTTCATAATCAATTAATCACAACTTTTCAAAAAAGAAAAAAACCATCATTTCGGTCTTCAATCTCGAGAAAGTGGAAACAGAGTAATAATTGCATTTGCAATTTTGCATATTTTCCTATTTTAAATTTTTTTTTTTTTTTGCAACTTTCAAAAATAGCGGGTTACCCGCCCCCGCCCCGCCCCGCCTTAGCCCGCGACCCGTGCGGTCCAAGCCCGTTAGGCCCGCCTTATAACGGACCAATAATTTGCCAACCCAACCCACCATTTTTGTATGGCGGGGCGGACTAACCCAACGGGTTTGGTCCATTTTGACGGCTCTACACGTAGGACATAATGCTCTACGAAATCTCATAAACCATGCATATAATTGCATAAAATCAAGTAGGACATAATGCTCTACCAAACATCATAAACAATGCATATATTTGCATATAACCATTGTGTTCAACTAACTTACAAGTTTAGTTCAAGAACTACTTTATTGAGGTATTCATTATTCCTCAAGTCATTAACCCATTCAAGCATAGCTTATCAACTTAATAAAATATAATGTGAGGTCTTCCTTAATCCTCAACTCAAATCAAACCAAGACTACTACGCTAGTCTCAAAATATTCACAATTCAAGACTTATTATTTAGTCTTTATTTTAAGTACACCGGACTCAATCATAGTCATAATCGTCATACATGATCGATAACACCAATTCCACTCACAAAACAACATGACTACTCCGTAGTCACTTTTCACAAAGGTTTTCATATACACACAACTAAAATCCTTAAGAAGAGAATTCTTTCTTATTCTTCTCTTAAATGTTCTCATGTCCATCCGTGGATCTCTATATTGTCCCATGCTCTAACAAGCATGCTCAAGATATATTTCTAATAAATCCTCATACCATGAATGTCTCCATTGGACACAACCAAAGACCCGGTGTGCACAAACACAACCCAAGCAAACTCAAACATTGTAGGGTTTCAACCCAAGGCTCTTTATCATTTTATTGGCCTTATTACGACTCCGTTGAGTCTTACTAACACATTTCATTCTTTATGTGTTTTATAAATTCACACCGTAATAATTTCTTAAGGTTTACAACCAAATCCCGATAGTCATTCGGGCTTAATTCCCAAGACTAAAAACCCACAAAACACATCACAATCACTAACCATTTAAAGTTTGGAACTTATGTTCTTCGCTCCATTAACTAAACGAAATCCAATCATCGTAGGATTTCAACCCAAGCTCAATTAGCACATAATCAAACTTATAATGACTCCGTCGAGTCCAATCTACCCTTTCTAAAATTTTAGGGCATAGAAGCTATGGTTCTCAATTCTCCCTATATTCATAACTATCAACAATAGCCATCATCCCGGGTTCGTTTAACTCACATAAACCCGACAAAACCTTTACTAATATAACATAGAATAAATTCATCATTTTGAGCACAATTTCATTTAGCTCATCTTACCAATCATAACTCTCAATTCATGATTAAATCATACAACCCGGTTTAATATACTCTATTAAGCATATAAAACATAGTAATCAAGCTCACATTAATTATTTTGCAAGCTAAACCAAATTTGGGCAAAACACCCTCCAAGTATCTCAACCAAACCAACATCAAAACTCATGGATAATCAACATAATCAAGTTCAATAGCCTAGTTAGAACATGAATCTCACATATATCATGGTCTCACATAGGTCAATCCAATTCTATCATCAATTTGAAAACCTAGGGTTCATGGCATCTTCTACAAACCCTAACAATGGCTTCCATTGACCTCACATAGCACAAATGATTGTTTCCCTAGGGTCAATGGAGCCCAAAAGAAGGAGAAAGAGGGTAGAAACTTACCTCAAATCAGCCCCTTCAAGTCACAATCCCGAAATTCTTGGTGTTGGGTGTTGTTCCCTTCAATCCCTTCTTCAAAACTATGGTGTAGCTTGAGAAATGAAGGTCCCAAGCTATGGCCTCCAAGATTGGGCACTCAAGAACCCTAGAAATCTCCTCTCTCAAGCTCTCCCACGTTTTTGTGAAGTGTAGGCAGAAAATGAGAGGTTTAAGTGTTGTTTTGTGTCTTATATATGATAGAAACTAAGTGGGTGTAGGTTAGATTAGTGGGGTGTTTCTCTTTAATTAACCACCTTAATCTCACCCTAAAACTCTAATAGATGGTTAGGACAAATCATAAGACACTTAGGAAGGTTTAGGATTAGTTTAGGATGGGTTTGGGTGGGGATAGGATAGGCAATTGGGTGAAATGGGTGAAAATTCCCGTAACAGGGAATAGGGTATGATGCGGTCGCATCATACAAAGCCATGCGAGCGCATGGTCCACCTTCCAGCACTTGGCAAGTTTCCGCAATCCTCGTTCGCGTCCGGTCCTTCCCGCATGCAATCGCAAGCCTTAAAGCCTCGGAATGGCCTATAATTCAACCCTTAATGTCCTCATACTCTTAGCTAAACAAAACAAGTCTCAAACCACCCTCAAAGTAGGTCCAAAACCCTCAGAACAACTCCCGAAACAACCCGGAGCAAAACCGACGCAAGGCGCGACATCTCGCTAACGAAACGTCGAATGAAACCACAAACCGACGGGCATCAACCCATGATTATAAAAACTTCAAAGGCTATAGAATAGGCCTAAATGCCTCTCAAATGATAAACAACAAATAGGAGAAATAAGCTCCCGAAAGACGAGACGTTCGCCCGGCTCAATCTCAAACTACGCGATAAGGAGAATTGCTATTGTCGAGGCGTCAAAACTTTACGAGACTTATGGAATACATCCAATTCGAAGTCTAACACATCTAAACATGTTATTTAATCATCATGTAAAGATCTAGGACCAAATCGATGTCAGAAACACAAAACCCGAATAAACTATCTATCGCGTCGCATTTCGACTATCGTCGGGTTACGACTTCTGACTTTAGCAAGTCAACAACTATATGACATCTCTTAAAAGTGTTTTGGTCTTAATGTGATCTCTCATACACATTTAGACTCTCTCACAAACCAAACGAGCAATCAACTAAAGGAGAAATGCGAGTATTGCACGCAATTCAAGCTAACCGGGAATCGAGATCTTACATTTTCTCTTGGTCTTCCCTCATCCATTCTCCATTTGCTCAAGCCACCTTCTTCAAAAGTGTAGAACTCGAAGAGAAGATCATTTTCATCCGATTAGTTTCTTTCTTTGCTTTCTTTGGTGTAGAACACTTGTAAGTTACTCTTCTTCTTCTTCTCTTTAGTTCTCATTGACCCTAAGGAAACAAAGCTTTTGATGTATGAGGTCAATGAGGACACATAATTGCTTCCTATGCCTTCTACTTGTATTTTGAAAGTATGAACTTGCTAGGAGCATGTATAGGATGATTTCTTGCTTATGGAAGTTTATAAAAATCTTTCATCTTGTCTATTTAAGGTTTTGATCATGTTAAAAACATGTATTATATATGTTGCGTGAATAAGTGCAATATGTGAATGCCCTAATTTGAGCCTACATTGTATGTTGTTAAGTTGCTATGTGTTCTATTCTTAAAGTTGAACTCTATGATGTATATGAACCACATTGCAATGCCTTGGTGAATTTACAACCTTGTTGAACCTAGAAATGACCTAGGTTGGGTTATGAAGCACATAGCTTCAATTTCTCCAAAATTGGGAATTTAGAGAAAAGACTCAACGGAGTCGACTCTAGGGAAGATTTGAACATGTTGAACTATAATTTCAACCCCTACGAAGTTTGGACACCATTTGATTTGGTTTACTCAAATATGAGCTTGGTTTAGTTGTTTACAACAAGTTGTTATGATAGATTGGTTTTGAGCAATTAATTGCCTTCACATGTTTTTATGGTAGAGATTAATACCCTACTTGGTTGGTCGAGTTCGCTCTTGTCGAATTCGATCCTTAATTGGTTTAAGTCAAGTAAATATCTACTTATGCATCACATTGAGTCCACCTGGTATTATTTGGTTTGTTTATTAAGTCAGGGTGGGACGATGCATCGCCTTCACGAATTATGGGATTCGTGCTCGCTATGGATCGCCTCACCTGGGACTTCACACACACACAGCGTGGGGGTGGGGAAGTAGCCCTTTGTAACAATACGTGCCGCATTGGCTTGCTAATGAAATCGAGTAGGTTCTCGGTATGAGTCGATGAATTCACAAAACATCGATGGCACGAACTAGTAACAGAGTTTATTGCAGGAGCTACGAAGCGGCCGTGACTATATCATATCCTACTTGTATGATTTATTTTACGCACTTATGTGAACAATGTGCTAAGTGCCATATGATGATGATGTACTATAACTGTGAAAAATTTCATGCTATAACATGAACATGCATTTTTAGTAACTTACTAAGTCTTTCGACTTACCCTATTTGTTGTTTTGTTTCCTTAGATCCGAGCCGAGGAGACGGTCCACGTTAGACTCACTATTTCACGCTTGGTCGTTTGTGAGCTCAAGGTTGCTCTTTTGGACTTTTGGTAGTTAGTCTTTTATTTTGGAAAGGACGTTGGGGAGCAAGTCACTTAGACTTGTCTTGGGAATTTTGTTGTTGTAGTTAACTTAATGGTTTAACACTTGTAATCTTTTGTATGCCGCTTATATGTCGAGCCTTTGTTCATATGTTAATGGTTCGCTACAGTTTCTTCCGCTAAAGCTCGTTTAATTATTATTGTTGTTGTTGTCTCCGGCATGTTGTGGCCGTTGAGGTTTTATAAGCATGTGTTATAATTGTAGGAGTAGTTGTTGGGTTCCGGCTGTAACGTCGCCGATGACTTGTTTATTTTAAGTTGTTTTTCCGGCCAAGTGTAGCCGAGTTGTTATTCGTATGCGATGTTGCGCCACATGAATTTTATAATCCTACTTGTGCATGCTTGAGTTATTGACTATTTGGACGGAACGACTCGGGATCTCGCATTGGGGTCCGGGTCGGGCCGTCACAGTTGGTATCAGAGCTGTAGGTGAGCTGTCGGTCAGGATAGGTTCCATGGCCTAGTTGGGTTGGTTAATTGTGTGTGGATTCTAACGTCGAGTGAATTCTTGTAGGAGTCCGATGGATAATCCCAGGAGAGGTAGACCCAGGAGAGGTCGGTTGAACTGAGCGGTGGTACCGCCGAGAGAATCCGGTAGTTCGGATATGACTGAATTACATCGCAGTTAATGGCTTTTTACGGCGAGCCGGGAAGGTCAAGCAGGGGGAGCAGCACCACCACCACCTCCACCACCGAGACCAAGGACCGACACCACTCTCTTAGAGAGATTTCTTAAGTTAAAGCCTAGTGCGTTTCTTGGGGAGCCAAAACCGAGGGAGGTCGAGTTATGGATGGAGGAAATGATCAAGGTATTGTCCATGTTGGGGTGTACCGACGAACAAAGAGTTATGCTAGCAACGTTTAAGTTTAAGGGAGCCGAACATTGGTGGCTGTGTTGAAGGAAATTGGGAGATTCACAAATTCCCATCACTTGGGCCAATTTCCAAAGAGAGTTTAAGAATGAATATGTGTCGGATGTAGTTCGCAACCAAAGGGAGAAGGAATTCTATGATCTTGAGCAAGGTAGCATGACCGTGGCGGAGTATTCCGCGAAATTCACAGAATTGAGCCGTTATTGTACGTATCTGATTCCTACGGAAGCACGGAGAGCACCTAAGTTTGTTAAAGGATTGAGGACTGAATTTAGAAAGCAGATTCTTGCACTTAAGCTCATCGATTATCGGAGTGCGGTTGATCGAGCGTATGAGGTGGAGCAAGATATTGAGGAACACCGGGTCAAGAATAATTCTAGTAATGCACGGCAGTCTACTCAGAACAATAATCAGGGAAATAATTCTGGTAATAGAAGGGGATACCAGGGGAACCGTGATAGAAGAGGTGGAAGCCAAGGTAGGCCACAGTCTGGGAAGCAAGGTAACAATACTTCTTCATCTCAAGGGCAACAAGGATCGCGAAATGAGTCTATGATTTGTTCCTTCTGTCAGAAGTCTGGGCACACAGCTGATAGGTGTTGGGGAAAAACTGGGAAGTGTTTCATTTGTGGAGACGGGACTCATGTGAGGAAAGATTGTCCCAAATATAAGGCCAATCAATCGGGTAGCGCCGGTCAACAATCTGGGGCTAAGAGAGATGGGGACGGTAAACCAAAAGTGCAGGGTCGTGTGTTTGCGCTTGATCAGCGTGAGGTTCAGGGGTCTACGGCCGTGATTGGAGGTACACTTTCTATATTCGATCATAAGGCTCGAGTTCTCATAGATCCAGGGTCTTCGCATTCTTATGTTGCTTCGCACTTTATTGAGAATCTATGTGTACTGCCTCAACGTTTGCCATATTTGCTTGAAGTTTCTACCCCGCTCGGGGAATATATGCTCGCATCTGAAGTGTTTAAATCTTGTGATGTTTTGGTGGGTGACCACACTTTGCATACGGACTTGGTAGTTCTACCTATACGTGATTTTGATGTGATTCTTGGCATGGGCTAGTTATGTGCTTATCATGCTATAGTTATGCCATAAGCGGGTTACTTTTTATATGCCGGGTGTGCTGAATTTACATTTGTGGGTGATCATGCATCGAGTGATTTGCATTTTATTTCTGCTCTAAGGGCTAGAAAATTATTATCTCAAGGGTGTACGGGTTATCTTGCATGCGGTGTTGATAAGAAGAACTCTTCGCCTAATTTAGAAGAGGTTCCGGTAGTATGTGAGTTTCCCGATGTATTTTCTACCGACCATGCTATGCCACCCGATAGAGAACTAGAATTTTGTATTGAGCTTATTAGGGGACTTCACCGATTTCTAAGGCACCAGTATAGGATGGCGCCGCGAGCTTAGGGAGTTGAAAACTCAGTTGCAAGAACTCCTAGAGATTGGTTTTATTAAACCGAGTGTGTCGCCTTGGGGCGCACCGGTCTTATTTGTGAGGAAGAAAGATGGGAGTTTGCGGTTATGTATAGATTATAGGGAATTGAATAAGGTGACCATTAAGAATAAATATCCACTACCCCACATTGATGATCTCTTTGACCAATTGCAAGGGTCTATTGTGTATTCTAAGCTTGATTTGAGATGGGGTTACTACCAATTGAAGGTTAGAGAGGAAGACGTTCCAAAGACGGCTTTTCGCACTAGATATGGGCACTTTGAATTTGTAGTGATGCCGTTTGGGTTGACGAATGCACCAGCGGTGTTTATGGATTTGATGAACCGTGTCTTTCATAGCTATCTTGATTGTTTCGTGGTAGTCTTTATTGATGATATCTTAGTGTATTCGAAATCTCGGGAGGAGCATGAGAAACACTCTGTGTTGTCTGTTATTCGGGAGAAACAGCTTTATGCGAAGTTTAGCAAATGTGCTTTTTGGCTTGAAGAAGTATCTTTCTTGGGGCATATCGTTTCTAGCGCCGGGATAGCCGTTGATCCTTCTAAGATTGAAGCGGTGATGAATTGGAAGAGGCCTAGTTCGATTACAGTTCGAGTTTCTTGGGTCTAGCGGGTTATTCGAGATTTATTGAGGGTTTTTCTCGGATTGTGACTCCTATGACTAGATTGACACAAAAGAATGTGCCATTTGTTTGGAGCGAGAAATGCGAGGCTAGTTTCCAAGAGCTTAAGAAGCGGTTGACGTCGGCACCTATTTTAGCTTTGCCTAGTGGAGGAGATAATTTGTGATTTATAGCGATGCTTCTAAGGAAGGTTTGGGTTGTGTGCTGATGCAGAATGGTAGAGTTATCGCCTATGCGTCGAGGAAGTCTATTCATGAGCAGAATTACCCGACACACGATTTGGAGTTGGCTGCGATTATTTTCGTGTTGCATAAATGGAAACATTACCTATATGGGGCTAAATTTGAGATTTTCACCGATCATAAGAGTTTGAAGTATTTGTTTTCTCAAAAGGAGTTGAACATGAGGCAAAGAAGATGGATGGAAAAATTAAAGGACCACGATTGCACTATTTTGTATCATTCGGGGAAGGCAAATGTAGTAGCGGATGCCTTGAGTAGGAAAGTTCACATGTCTTGTATGATGGTTAGAGAATGGAAGATGTTGGAAGATTTGCGAGATTGGGGTCCTAGTGTTTATGATAGAGGTGTGATTTTCGCAAATGTTAGGTACTACGCCGCTTTATTTGGGAAAATTAGAGAAGCGCAAGGGAATGATCCGGAGTTGAAGAAAATTATTAATGGGTTGGCTGAAAATGTATCGCCTGATTTTGTGATCAATAGTGAGGGTACTTTGACATTTCGAGGTAGAATTTGTGTTCCTTCTAATAATGAATTGAAGAGGTTGGTTCTTGATGAGGCTCACAAAACGAGGTATACCATTCACCCGGGGAGCACAAAGATGTACTTAGATTTGAAAAGACAATTTTGGTGGAAAGGCATGAAGAGGGAAATTATGGAGTATGTGTCAAAGTGTTTGACTTGTCACAGGTTAAGGCCGAACATCGAGGCCCCGCTCAAGGGATTTCTACAACCACTTGAGATTCCCTGAATGGAAATGGGAGTTCATTACTATGGATTTTGTGACAGGTTACAGCACGCGGAGAGGATTTAATGCAGTTTGGGTTATAGTTGACAGATTGACTAAGTCTGCACACTTTATTCCGATCGCGATCACTTATTCATTGACTCAGTTGGCAGCCTTGTACGTTCAGGAGATTGTGAGACTTCATGGCGTACCTGTGAGTATTGTGTCTGATAGAGATCCGAGGTTCACATCTAGATTTTGGAAGTCGCTGCGAGAAAGCTTTGGGGACCAGATTAGACTTCAAGATGTTTTTCATCCGCAAACGGATGGTCATCCGAGCGATTCATTCAGATTTTGGAGGATATGTTTGCGAGCTTGTGCCGTGGATTTCAAGGGAAGCTGGGATTCTCACTTACCTTTAGCCGAAGTTTGTGTATAATAACAAATTTATCACGAGTATCAAGATGGCGCCGTATGAAGAATTGTATGGGCGTAAGTGTAGATCACCAATTTGTTGGGACGAAGTTGGAGAAGCGAAACTTTGGGGTTCCAGAGTTAGTGCATCGGTTGAGAGCGTGAAGTTGATTAGAGATCGATTGCGCACCGCTCAAAGTCGACAAAAGAGTTCGCGGACAATCGAAGACGGGATCTTGAGTTCCAAGTGGGAGACTATGTGTTCTTGAAGGTAACACCGAGGAGAGGTACGAAGAGATTCGGCAAGAAAGGCAAGCTTACACCGAGATACATTGGCCCGTTCGAGGTTCTTGAGAGAGTTGGGTCCTTAGCGATCGTATTGCATTGCCACCTTCACTTTCTGAGACTCATAATGTCTTCCATGTTTCCATGTTGCGAAAGTATTTGAAAGATGAGTCTCATGTACTTGAGTATGAGGAGATAACGTTTGAGCCGGATATGTCTTATGTTGAAAAGCCCGTGAAGATATTGGACACCAAAGAGCAAGTGCTACGAACCAAGAGAATTCCCTTAGTTAAAGTTATTTGGAGAAATCACAACATTGAGGAAGCGACTTGGGAAACAGAAGCGGAGATGCGCGAGAAGCATCCACATTTGTTTGATGAACTTGGTAAGAATTTAGGGACTAAATTCCTAAAGGAGGAGAGTGTAACACCGTATTCTTGCATGTGCATTGTATGCTTGCCTTCATGTTTTCTTGTTGATTGTGAGCATGTTTATTTAGTCTATAAATGTTTTAGAAACATTCATAAGTCATTCATGAAGCTCTTAACATGTTTAGAATCATGTACGCTTGCTTGTTGAATCGCCGGTTCGATTGCTTAGATTTTGGCCTTAGCGATTCCCCTCGTTGCTCGTAATTGCTTCTATTTCTTCATGTAAGTGTTCAATGAGTTCTTGGCTTTGTATTCAGGTCATAACCATTTTTAAACAAGCCTTTTCATGTCCAAGTTATCCTAGTTTGATTGGTGTTTGATTGGAGTTTGATTCGTTAATCATTCGCCGATTCTTGATTCGAGCCTTGTTCTACCTTGTTCGGATGTTGTTCGGTGTGTTTCGACTTGTTTTGAGTTGGGTTAGACCTTAGAATGGTTGCCCATAAGTTTGGGACCATTTAGGACATGTTTAGACCAAGTTTTGAAGGTTCGAAGCCTGGCGCCCGCCCGCACCTTGGTGAGGCGCCCGCCTAAAGTTCTGGGAGCAATTACAAAATGATCAGAATCGGAGATGGCCTCTGCGGTTCAGCGAGGCGCCACTGGGATGTTGAGGCGCCCGCCTCAACATCAGTTACACTTACGGGATTTTTTCTCCTGTTTTGATGTTGAACGATTTCTATACCCAAACCCCCTATCTAAACCTTTCCTAAACCTCCCTAACCCTCCTCACTTATGTCCTAATATATCTAACAAGCTTTAAGGATGGATTAAGAGAGCTCTAATGATCATTAAGCCATAAAATCAGATTTTTAAAGAGACCACAAGGTCTTGACACTTGTCCCACTCAAATTCTAGACAAATATAAGCCATGTCTTCAGATTTTGACCTTAATTTCTCACCTTCACTCTCTAAAAACGAATTTCCTTTTCTCTCAAACTCTCCCATGGCTTCTTGAAGCTTTACTCTTGGTCTTCCCTCATCCATTCTCCATTTGCTCAAGCCGCCTTCTTCAAAAGTGTAGAACTCGAAGAGAAGATTATTTTCAACCGATTAGTTTCTTTCTTTGCTTTCTTTGGTGTAGAACACTTGTAAGTTACTCTTCTTCTTCTTCTCTTTAGTTCTCATTGACCCTAAGGAAACAAAGCTTTTGATGATGAGGTCAATGAGGACACATAATTGCTTCCTATGCCTTCTACTTGTATTTTGAAAGTATGAACTTGCTAGGAGCATGTATAGGATTTCTTGCTTGGAAGTTTATAAAACTCTTTCATCTTGTCTATTTAAGGTTTTGATCATGTTAGAAACATGTATTATATATGTTGCTTGAATAAGTGCAATATGTGAATGCCCTAATTTGAGCCTACATTGTATGTTGTTAAGTTGCTATGTGTTCTATTCTCAAAGTTGAACTCTATGATGTATATGAATCACATTGCAATGCCTTGGTGAATTTACAACCTTGTTGAACCTAGAAATGACCTAGGTTGGGTTATGAAGCACATAGCTTCAATTTCTCCAAAATGGGAATTTAGAGAAAGACTCAAGTCGACTCTAGGGAAGATTTGAACATGTTGAACTCTAATTTCAATACCTACGAAGTTTGGACACCGTTTGATTTGGTTTACTCAAATATGAGCTTGGTTTAGTTGTTTACAACAAGTTGTTATGAAAGATTGGTTTTGAGCAATTAATTGCCTTCACATGTTTTATGGTAGAGATTAATACCCTACTTGGTTGAGGTCGCTCTTGTCGTTCGATCCTTAATTGGTTTAAGTCAAGTAAATATCTACTTGTGCATCACATTGAGTCAAATTGGCATTATTTGGTTTGTTTATTAAGTCGAGGTGGGGCGATGCATCGCCTTCACGAATTATGGATTCGTGCTCGCTATGGATCGCCTCACAGGATTATAACATGATAGTGGTATGCTCCTATTGTTCGAAGGCAGGCTACGGAAGATAAATGTTGGAAGAAGAGTGGGGCACCGGTGGAGTGCTACTATTGTGGAACTGCGGGGCACGTGAAGAGGAATTGCCCTAAGTTGAAGGGTAATCGGCCAGGGAGGATGGTCGGCCCTCTTGTTGGGGCTAAGAGAGATAGTGATGGGAAGGCAAAGGTGCAATGGCGTGTATTTGCTTTAGACTAGAAGGGAGTACGTACTTGATTATGGAGTACCATTTCTATCTTCGATAGTGAAGCACGAGTACTTATAGATCGGGATCATCACATTCGTATGTTGCATCACACTTTGTTGATCGTTTGCGTGTATTACCTCGGTCTTTGCCTTCGTGCTTGAAGTTTCTACCGCACTTGGGGAAAGTTTATTGGCTTCAGTTTATAAAGCATGCGATGTACTTGTGGATGAACATGTTTGCATGCGGATCGGTAGTGTTGCCACTTTGTGATTTTGATGTGATACTCGGTATGGACTGGTTGTGCGCTTATCATGCTTTGGTAGATTGCTTTAGTAAGAGGGTTACATTTGATATGCCAGGGTGTTCCTAAATTTATGTTCATGGAGATACTTGGCGTCTAGTGGTTTAGCGCGTCATTTCGCTCTAAAACTAGGAAATTATTGTCACGTGGTTGCACGGGATACCTAGCTTGAGGATGTGCCGGTTGTGAATGAGTTTCGGATGTCTTCTCTAAAAGATTTTGGGATGCC
>JABEVN020003062.1:0-19523 GCA_013146195.2 Codonopsis lanceolata | reverse complement strand
ATGAAGATGAATTTTTGCTTTTGCTAGACAATTTAGAAAGTATAAATATTTTAAAAGAACTTTCAAAAACCTTCTTGACAAATTTTCAAAAGTCTTCATCAAATTCTCAAAAACCTTCCTCAAGCTTCCAAAACCTTCTACTTCAAACTTTCAAAAGCCTTACTTCAAAACTAATGAATACAAAGGTTGAGAAAGAAAAAGCGTTGTGTTTAACTGTAGAAAGCTTGGTCATTTTGCTTCAAATTGTCCTTTTTACAAAAATGAGTATTATAAAAGAGCTCCCAGAAATTTTGAAAAACAAAAGGGTTTAGTTCTTTGAAGATCAAAATCTTGCAACATGGATTGAAAGCAGTTACGAAGATGAATCTGGCGATTTTGAGCAAGAAGCAAATTGTGTCTTGTTGCGAGAATCAACAATATATGATTCGGAAAATGAGTTTCCTAGTCCAAAATATTCAAAAGAGTACGAAAATGAAATGAGCTGCCAAGCTCACCTATTACAAACTCAAGCGACCAAGGTCATCAAACGATCGGTTTGTGGTTAAGAAAATAGGAAATGGATTTTATGGACAAGGAATCATAAGTCAGCCGAGAAAGAAAAGTCAAGTCAACTCTCAAGGATTCTTGACACCAATATGTCAAAAAGCGAGGAGGAGAAGGTTCTTGACTCAAGTGTTGATGATTTCTTTGGAACAAATGCAAGAAATGTATTCCAAGTTTGAAACACTTAAAAGAATCCATGTTTCTTTATCTGGAGATTTTAAAAGAATTTCTGAAGAAAACCGTGAGCTTCAAAAGACCAATGAGCTTTACAAGGTTCAGCAAAAAGAATTGCTGCAACTTAAAAGCCTCAATGAAAAACATGAGATTCAAGCAAAAATCTCAGATGCCCAGATTGCTGACCTTGTAGAAAGAAATCTTCGGCCCAAATGTTGTTGATACTTACTCAAAGTCAAAAAGCTGTAGAAACCATCATCGTCAACGAGAAAAGTCATGAAGACCAACATGGTCTTGGATACTCAAGGATGATGAAAGCGTGAGATCGAACAGTCAAATGGTGGACCTAAGATTACGCTCAAAAGGACAAGGGATTAGTTTATAATGTTGTGCCATTCACATATCCCAAAAACATGAATCAGCTTAAGAAGTCCATTAACAAAAAGGATAAGCTGAACAATGACAGTTGTCAGTCTTCTGGTTACAAACCTCAAAATCGGACAAAAACATCAAGCCCGACAAATGTCGGCCCGACAAAAGGAGGATTCAGAAGAAAGACAACTGACAAGTTCAAGCCAATAAATTTTGTTGTTGCTAAGACCTCTAAAATTTGATCAAAAGGAATCAAAGAATTCACCTCAAATGACTGATAAAACTGGTTATCACAAGTGTAATATTTGTTCTACTTTTGGTCATCAGTCTCATGAATGCTTGTATAGATTTAAACCTACTGACAGAATCAAGATGCCTAATTTCAGGCAGGTTTGGTTACCTAAGAAAACTAACCCTTTGGACCCAAAAGTATAAAGGGTACCATGATTTAAATATTCATATTTCAGGTATGCTTAATGGCAGATGATCAATCAACTGACATATGGATATTAGACAATGGATGCTCCAGACACATGACTGGATCAGCTGAACTCCTTACTAACATTATTGCAGCAAAAGGACCTTCTGTCATTTTTGGAGACAACTCAAAAGGAAAGACTATTGGTTATGGATCCATTATCAGAGGATCTATAATAATTGAAAATGTCTCATTGGTACAAGGTTTGAAACACAATCTTTTAAGTATCTCACAATTCTGTGATAAAGGTATGAGCTGCTCTTTCTCTTCCACACACTGTTTTATCAAAAATAGCATCACAAATGAAATTTTGCTCACTGGTTCCAGAAAAAGAAATGTTTTTGCTATTGATTTACTCTCTTTAAATAACAGTACTCAAATTTGTTTGGTAGCAAATAATACTTCAAAAAACTCATGGCTTTGGCACAAAAGACTTTCACATTTGAACTTTAAATATCTTTCAAAACTTTCAAAAGGAGATTTGGTGAAAGGTCTGCCATCCATAAATTTTCCTACTGACAAAAAATGTGATGCTTGCATTTTAGGAAAAATAACAAAAACTTCTTTCAAACCCAAACCATGTCTTTCAACCAAAAGAATTCTTGAACTTTTACATATGGATTTATTTGGTCCCATTACAACTGCAAGTTTGGGAGGAAACATGTATACCTTGGTTGTTGTGGATGATTACTCCAGGTATACATGGGTTGAAATGATGCAATCCAAGGATGAAACTTACAGCATTCTCACTTCCCTATTCAGAAATCTTCAAACTCAAAAGGAATGTGAGATTATAAGTGTTAGATCTGACAATGGTACAAAATTCAAGAATCTTGGCATGGATACCTACTTGTGATGATCATGGAATTGATCATAATTTTTCAGCAGTTAGAACCCCTCAACAAAATGGTATAGCTGAAAGAAAGAACAGGACACTGATTGAAGCAGGTAAAACAATGTTAGCAGAAGCAAAATTGCCAAAATATTTTTGGGCAGAAGCTGTCAACACAGCATGTTTTACTCAAAATAGATCTCTCATAAACAAGTTTCATGGTAAGACTCCCTATGAAATATGGAGAGGTAGAACCCCTAACATTGCTTTCTTTAAAATCTTTGGGTGCAAATGCTTCATTCACTACAATGGTGGTGATTACAGAGGTAAATTTGATGAAAAAGCTGATGAAGGTATTTTTGTTGGTTATGCTAAGCATAGTAGAGCTTATAGAGTTTATAATAGAAAAACTCAAGTAATTGTTGAATCTATGCATATTACTTTTGATGAATCCAATTTATTTGAGTCTTCTAAGACTCCTGATGTTACTAACAATTTTGAGATATTTGAGACAGGAAACAGTGCTGGTTCAATTCAAAATAATCCCTCATCTTCAACTCCTCCTAGTAACCATAGATATTCAGAATGAACTTAGGTGACAACCTTGACCGGTGACAATCCTAATCTGTCACAATTGATCGGTCGGTGACACACTTACTCGAAACTATTCGGTCGGTGACATTCATCCTTCTCCACCTTTACAAACTGAACCTCTTGCAGATCTTCCTAAAGAAATTAGGGAAGCTAGACATCATCGGTTTCAAACATCATTGGAGATCCCTTTTCTGGCTTAAGAACTAGAAGTAGCTCGAAATGAAACTCTTGATTCACATGCCTTTGTCTCTTCCATTGAACCCAAAAGATTGATGAAGCTTTGGAAGACCCTCGTGGATTGAGGCCATGCAAGAAGAGCTAAATCAGTTTGAAAGATGTAAAGTGTGGGAACTTGTGCCTAGACCCTCAGATCAACAAGTCATTGGAACTAAATGGGTGTTCAGAAACAAGTTGGATGAAGATGGAAATGTTACAAGAAACAAAGCAAGATTAGTAGCCCAAGGCTATAGACAGGAGGAGGGTATTGACTATGATCAAACATTTGCTCCTGTGGCAAGACTGGAAGCCATCAGACTATTTCTTGCTTATGCAACCTTCAAGGACTTCAAGGTATATCAAATGGATGTAAAAAGTGCATTTTTAAATGGAGATCTACAAGAACAAGTATTTGTTGAGCAACCTCCTGGTTTTCTTGATCTCAAAAAGAAGGACCATGTTTACAAGCTAAGAAAGGCTCTTTATGGTCTAAAGCAAGCCCCAAGAGCATGGTATGAAACTCTATCCAAATTCCTTATGGAAAAAGGGTTTCAAAGAGGTAAAATCGATACTACTCTTTTCTCTTTAAAGCACAAAGGTAATATATTACTAGTTCAAATTTATGTTGATGACATTATTTTTGGATCTACTAATGAAATTTTGTGTAAGAGATTTGAACATCTTATGAAAGGAAAATTTGAGATGAGCATGATGGGAGAACTAACTTACTTTCTAGGTTTGCAAATTAAGCAAACTGAGGAAGGAATTTTTATCCATCAATCCAAATATACAAGAGAGCTGATCAAGAAATACAATCTTCAAGAAGCAAATTCAGCAAACACTCCAATGGGAGTTGAATGTCACTTGGTCACTGATGAAAAGGGTAAGCCAGTTAATACAACTGAGTATAGAGGTATAGTTGGATCTCTTCTCTATTTAACTGCTAGCAGACCAGACATCATGTTTGCTGTGTGTATATGTGCTCGTTTTCAAGCTAATCCAAAGGAATCTCATATGATTGCTGCAAAAAGAATCATTAGATATTTGATTGATACTGAAAAATTTGGCATTTGGTATCCCAGAGATTCTTCTTTTAATTTGATTGGATATTCAGATGCTGACCTTGCAGCTTGCAGAGTAAACAGAAAAAACACCAGTGGAACATGTCAGTTCCTTGGAAACAGACTGATATCATGGGCATGCAAAAAGCAAGCTTCAGTTTCCACTTCAACTACTGAAGCTGAATATATTGCTGCTGGAAGCTGTTGCTCTCAAATTCTTTGGATGAAACAACAACTATTGGATTATGAAATGCCAATGGGAACATGTCCTATTTATTGTGATAATACTTCTGCTATATCAGTTTCTAAAAATCCTGTTATGCATTCTAAAACCAAACACATAGACATTAGATATCACTTCTTGAAAGATCATGTTGAAAAGGAAATGTTCAGCTAGAATATGTTCCTACTGAATTTCAATTAGCTGACATTTTTACAAAAGCCTTAAAATCTGACAGGTTTGAATTCTTAAGAGGAGAATTAGGAATGCTTATTATGTCATAGAAAGATATTTTTGGATTGTCTAATCTTTGCAGGGTATTCTTCAGTTTGTCAATAGATGCTCTCCTAAGCTGACAAAACTATATCAGCTGACAATGTGAAGATAACAAAATGTGGTCAGCCAGTAGCTGACAAAACTATATCAGCTGACATATGAGGATCTTCAGCCTCGAAAATTCACGGTTGATCAGTCAAAGCTGACAAATATTGACAACCAGCGACTAACAAAAATGAACCCTCACTTCTGGTTGAAACTATGCTAAGAGTCAAAATCTTTTCAGCCATTAGCTGACATCTTATAGTTAAACATATGTTCAGCTGAAAAACTCTTTTAGCTGACAAATTTTGTGACTGACGTATAGCCACTGTCCAGGTAGCCTCTGAGCCTTAAGTCAAAGCTGATCGTATCTCAGCTAAGACTTACTCTAAAATTTATTAAAAATTCTTTATTTATTTCCCGCCTTTTATTTTCCCTTGGAACTCGTGAAGCTTTTTTGAAAAGCCAAAATGACCTTTCCACTATCCCACCAACTCTGGCGGTTGAAATGACGTGTTTTCACAAAAAACGGCTCATCATTGTGATAATAACTCTCTGTCATAAATTGCTATTTTTATCACAAAAACCAAAATCCTGTGTACTTTATCACTACACTCCATATCTTCACTTTTAAAACCCACTAACTCATATAAGCGTCCGTACCTATCTCTTCTCTATTTAAAACCTACTCACTTCACTTTTCACTTATCTCTCTCTCACTAAAAATCTTTTCTCTCTCAAAGAATCTCTTCATCTTCAAACTCTCCTTACTTTCAAAACCGTAACCCTGGATTTTCTGGTACTTTCTCTTCGTACTCCTTCTTTATCTCTCTTTTCCATCTGCTTTCTTAACTTATCTGTTGTTATTTCAGGAAAATGGCTTCGAACACCGCAGTAGGATGCATCTTTGACGTTGTTTCTCTGAATGAAGAGCCTTTAGGGCTTGAGCTGATTCATCTTGTCACTGCTTTTGGGTTAATGCCTCTACTCTCCTTCAACATTCGAACCTGCAGCTGCCAGCTAACTAAAGAGTTCTTCATGGGTATGGAGGAAAACCCAGCCGATCCTTTCTCTCTTATCGACAATATCAGAGGAGTCCCTATCGTTTTTGATTCAGAAACCATCTCAGCAGCCTTCCCAGATCTTTATGACGATGGTTCAACCACTTATACCATTCCTGACGAAACTCAACGAGCAGGGTGGATTACTATGAGGGGTGAAGTACAAGTAGAACTTGCCTTTGACAGGCACAAGCACCAGTTTGCCCCACTTCATTATGCCTTGGCTACTATCCTGGACAAGTGCCTCATTATTAAATCCGGGGGGCACGACAAGATTACAGAAGCCCAACTATTTCTCATGAAAGGCATTGTGGAGAATTTTGAGATGAACTGGGGAGCAGTCTTAGTTGAATGCGTTAAAGTCAACATTGCCAAGTACAAGGAAAACATGGCTACTGGGAACCCAAGACTCACCCACCATCTGATTATAAATCAGTTTCTCCGATCACTTCCTACTCTTCAAGATCTACTTATCAATGTTGGTGATCTAGAACCAGTTAAAATCAAGAAGTATGTTGCAGCTGATATCATGCGAGCAAGTGTATCAAGAAGATTTGGTCAAGAAATTCCCACAGTTCAGACAAGCAGAAGACCCAGAAGAACAAGGACCCAAGCCCTTACGGCTGTTTCTTCTAGTCAGCCAGCTAATGATGGTCAACAACCAGAAATTGCTCAAAGATAGTGGTCACCAACAAGCGGTCATCGGTAGTCGGGCTACCGGTGGTCAGCAACAAGAGGTCGGCCAAGAATCGTCGGCCCAAGACGAGGTCGCCAAATGAAGATGCACCTCCAACTGAAGTTGGTCAGCCAGCTGATGTGCAAGAAGCTGAAGTCCCTGAAAGGAGGCAAACTAGAAGGAGGAGACTGACATTGGCAGCCGACACTGCTGCAAAGAGACAGAGAAAAAATCCTGAACTCAATCCAGGTACCTTTGTTCCTTTCTCCCCTACTTCTGCTATCACTGATCCAGTAACAACATGTCCCCCCTCCAATCCTAGGTCTCCAAACACTGCTCCAATCAAGTTTTTCCCACCACTTAGGAATCCAACTTTCCACCCTAGGCATTCCTACTACCAGGCCAATCCAGTTCCTATTCCCCCAAACTGGGTATTTCCAATAGACCATCTTCCATATTTTTTTCAGTTTCTTCTTTCTTTCCACGAGGAGAAGAAATCTGAAAAATCCCCTGTCTATCCAATCAAGTACATTGACCACAACCTAAAGAGAAGACCTTATGTGTTGTACCCTAGTCACCCCCAATCTCAGTCAGGAAGACCTAGTGGCCAACTATGGAAAGTACTTCGATCCTCTACCTTTGCTCTGGAACATATTCTATCTCTCAAATGATAGATTTGTTCAGGATGAGCTTGTCTTTCTAGCTTGGACCATTTATAACAAAGTGCATGACCTACCTGCTCTTCCCTCCAAGGATTGTGCCACAAAGATATCTGACATTACATTTTTTTTCTCATTTTCCACGCTACTTGTGATGGACGTTAATTAGAATATTCATGTTAAATAGCACGTGGTCTTCCACGTGCGGGGCAAAAATGGCATTTCCCTTATCTGGTTAAGGGGTAAATGTATTAAAAGTAAAAACTCTAATCTCACACCCTCTCCTTCCCTCTTCTCCCTGTGCAAGTTCTAATCTCTTGCTCCACCATAATAGCTGCCATCTCCAGCACAATCCCTTCCCACTTCAGTCACGCCTATCACATCTTTGGTGATGTCTTCCTTCGATTCTATCCAAACTCCATCTCCGATCTTCCTCTTTCGTTCCCTTGCAAAAGTCGTGCCTAAAGTAGAAATATGAGGCTTTAGTCTATTCTTACTAAAAATCCTTGTAAAAATATGCGATTAACAGAAAACTCATAACTCTTATCGATGAATTCATCAGAAAGAGAGACATATTTGAATGAAGAGAAATGGTAAGGAAATGATATCCTTACGACTAATTATACTACTTTCCTTACAACCAAACTTTGAAGAAGCGCAAAGTTATTTTAGACAAAGACATTTTTGCCCTTGAAGAATTAGTTGTAAGGAGTTATAAATTAGTTATAAGGCTAGCAATGTTATCACTATGATTTGTCTCATAATTAAAATTAGAATATATTTAATTTATTTTGTTATTCTTCACTTTCTTCCATCAACCCCATCATTCATAGATCCACCACCATTACCACCACTACCACCTCAAATAATACCATTAGCCCAAAAATCAAAAATTTATTTTATCTTTTTTTCCTTATCTAATTCCTTACTCTTTTGTTCAATATCTTATTCCACCTAAATGATCACCACTGTCATGCTTACAATCGCCCCCCCCCCACCACCCCTAACTACCACCACCAACATCCCTGCAATCGCCGCCACAGTTATCACCGCCACAAAGAAACACATTCACCTTGTCTTGCTACAACGGAAAAATAAAATATTTTTAGATTCTGTTAAGTCAAACTACTTTCTTCCAACACCTCTCCTATAGATTCTAGCTTAATTTTACACTAACAAAATGCACAGATTCGTCAACTAAGTTCTCTATTTTTCTTTATCTTCTTGACAATTATAATAGCACCTTTTTATTAGTACATTTCTCTTAGCTTATTCACACGTAATTATTAAACACACTACAGATTTGCTTAATATCTCGATACTCAACAACAAATGTATTATTATAATGACAATTTTTCATATACCTCTAATAATGTATTTCCCAACCTATGATGTCTCATTTTCATACACATTTTTTCTACTTGTCCTACTTTGTCCTCTCTCATCCATGAGCGTTAAAAATAGTGATGAAAATCATGTATATGAATATTTTGGTCATTATGATTGTGGCACAAAGTGAGATTTGGTTATAATTTCATCATTTAGTTTGTCATTTGGTATTTAAAATATTTTTTCAAATAAAAAATAATAATTATGTCAATAATCCAAAATTAGTTATACTTTGTCTTATATTTAAATTAAAAGTTTAAAAACGTATTAGTCCAAAAAAATATATTTAAATTAAATTTAATTAATTTTATATCCTTCACTTTCTTTCGTCAACCACATCATTCATATACTCACCACCACCACTTCAAATTTCACCATTAGTCCAAAAGTTAATTTTTGATTTGATTTCTTTTTCTAATTCCTGAATCCTTCCTTCAAAGTAGCCCATTTGAAAAACTCATCAATTATACACACCACCACCACAACCTTAATTTTTTTTCTTTTTACAAACTGAAATTCAATTTTTTTGAATTTTCAAAATTTTAAATTGAAACTGAAACCTGTATGAATATTTGAAAATTTGATGATTTAGAAATCTCACAACGTTGTATTTCATCTAAACCACCACTGTCATCCCTACAATCATTGCCACCATCTCCCCTAAGACCACCATCCTTGCTATCGTCAGCACCGCCATCACCATCACCAAGAAATGCATTCACCTCGCATTGCTCAAATGGAGACTGAGAATCTCTTTAGCCTCTGATTAATTAGACTTCTTTCATCGAACATATCTCATTTCTTAGTTCCTATCCACTTTCGGTGTCAAAGTACTAAGCAAGGAGAGAATCTAATTTAGGATGGGACTACTTGAAAGAATGTCGATTAATTTGTGACATTTTTTTTTCAATTAAAGGAGAGCTGCGGTAGAAAAAAGTTGATAGCCATGGAATGGGAATATAAGGATTCTCACAAGTAAGTACCTCGAGTTCTATGAAGAAGAGCAAGCAAGTTAAGACAAAAAAAAAGTTAAAAGCTTTGGAACTCAGTTATGAAAATGAGTAAAATATTTTGAACACAGTTATTTGTGAATACTAACTGTGGTTTTGTTTGTAATATCTATAAGTTAAGACCAATATGATAGTTTTTAAGGCTGCCTGTAGTAATCTGAAAATTCAAATAAGTAAATTGTAGATTTTAGCTTTCTTTTGTAACAAAACACACACATTCATCAATTGGTTCTTTATTTTCTTCATCTTATTGACATTATGACACATTTTCGTAACTCATTTCTCTTAGCTTATTTAACGGTAATAACTAAATACATTACACATTTTCTCAATATCTCGGTAGTCATCAACAAATCTATTATTTTAGTAACAATTTTTCATATACATCTATAATGTCTTTACTGAACATATTTAATAAAGTAAAACCATATTACTTTTTAGTTTCAAATAAAGTTTTAGTCCCTCAACTGAGTTAGGGTATTTTTGTCATTTTAAAAAATATTGGACGCATTTTTAGCGATAATGGTCGGAGAGGGAAAATGATAAGAAAATAAAAATAGAAGATGAAATAAATACAATTCTAAACTGTAGGACCTAACTTTAAAATAGGTACAAGTTAAGGGAGCAAAATATTATTTGATTATTAATGGAATTAATTAGTTTATAACAAATTTACTTGTTTGACATTAATTAATGGTGAGTGATTTATTATATTTGAGGCTATTTTTGTCCAAACATTATTTTTGTCATGGTAAATTTACTTGTTTTATCTTTAATTAAATGGTGGGGGGTTTATTTGGTGAATGATTATTTTTGTCCATCTATTAATGTATAAGAAACAACCTTGACTTTTATATGTAGAGAGATTGAATAGAGCCTTTGAGTTTAATCTCACACACACACGCAACGAAACAAACATACAAACAAAAATAATATAGAAGACCTTATAAGAAATGGCTTCATGGATGAGACGAACAATAAGCCAAAACACATTGTTATCCAAGAGTTTTAGGCGGATAGAGTAATTTCAGATTGAACCAATGAAATGGTGATTCAAACTAGAGATTACAGTTAATGAATGGGAACATAAAGAATCATCAAGGAGATAATGACACACATGGCCATGACATAGGATTTTGCTTTTATTTTACATAGCCCTCTACAAGTCGATCTTGACATTAAACAAAAACAAGGATCGATTCCATGATTTTGATGCAAAAACAAGCCCAATACAATCTTGTAACACGATGGAGTTTATGAAAATTTGTTTTGGTTGATCTTTCCCTATGTGACGGAGAAGGAATTAAATATCATTTCGTATGGTCTTGATATTGAATTTTTACTCTTGTAGTTGTCGTATATATTATTTTGTTTCTCTTAGTATCTTCACCACATAATTAATAGACAAAGAAGATAAGTTACATAGGAAGCGAGGTATGCCAATGACAAATCTTCTTGAGACAAATATTGTCTCCATAACGGTGCAAACGGATGAATGTCAAATGTCTCCCAAACTACAACGCTTCTTCCAAGAGTTAAGACTTGCACCTGTACTAACCTTGACGGGAGAACCAAATAAACTGACTTGCTCTTCAAACTTTCACAAAACGGGAGAAGGAAGAAGACTGAAAAAGAAACTGGATTTCTTTTGGAGGAAGGAACTTAAAATTCAGATTATTACTTAGGTGTTGGAAACTTGTTTCAATAAAAGTTGAATGAGGAAGTTGTGTAAGTAGGAAGTGGGGAATCCCACATTGTGAATAAAAAGAAAAGAGTTCTACTTTATAAAGAAGAGTTTTTAGGCTTAACAATCGGCCCTTGGGCTGCTACACTTTTGTGTAGGAGGGAAGACCTAGCTAAGTGTAGGTCCAAACACACGTGCATTGCCGTTGTCGGCCCGGCCCGGTTGGCTAGTTGGTTTGTTGGTCGGTCAGCTAGCTTGAACCTTATCTTTTTGCTACCAGTTCATGTCATGTCCAAGGCAGTAGTGTGAACCTTTTGAACCCGTTCTGTCTAACAGTTACAACAACGGTTATGCCTCCTCAAAGACAAAACGGTTACTGATAGTTTTGTCATACATATACTGCATGAAAACTGAATTTTAGACACGAAAAATCCTTCCTTTTTAGTACACTACCTTTCTGCCCAAACATAGATTCAAGCAGCGTGTCGATTCGCCGGTGATTGAAGCTGGAAGGTCTGGCCTCTTCAATCACGTAAGATTCATAACCCTGGGACACTCACTGGCTTACACCCGTCCATTCCATATACGGTGCCAGTTTTTGTCTTAAGGATAGAGATTCAAAATAATCTCGGTGGATCTTCAACATCTACTATAATCACCTTACTGTAGGAACTAAATCAGGTTGCTAACAATCTTATGACAAAAACTTTTTTGGCGTGATCATTACTGCAGTCTGCTGCTGATCCATTTCTTCCCCTACTTCTCTATCACATTCTATGAACATCTGTCTGTGTTACATATTACTGTATCTCTAGCCTACTTTAAACAATATTGATCAGTCTGTCTAAACAAACCTTATCAGCCTGCTTTTATGAAACTATTCAGTCTGATTACCTTGTATTACTTAATCTGTTTACTAATTAATTTGTAATCATCATCTTATCTTCAAAAGAGTTTTATTCTGTTTCACAGAAATAAAACTGTATAGTTCAGTAAAACTACTACTTTAGTTTACTGATTGCATCATACTGCACCAAAAATGTATTGTGTCACTGTAATCAATAAGAAATTGTTCTATAACTTTATGTTATTGATTAGTGTTTAATGTGCAGCATGGCTTCCAACTCTGGAAAAGGACCCGCCAGAACGACCTAAAGAACTCAAATGCTGCACCCAACCTTCCACACTCATGGTGAACGCCCAGAAAAATTTGCTAGCTCAGAATTCAAACGTTGGCAGCAAAAGATGCTCTTCTACATGACAATGCTGAATCTATCAAAATTCCTGAAAGAGACAGCCCCCTATTTTGAAAGAAGGGGAGTCGGACCGTACCACCGTGGCTACTGTCGAGTCATGGAAGCATTCTAATTTTCTTTGCAGAAGCTACATCTTAAATGGACTGGATAACTCCTTATACGATGTATACGGTCCATTTAAGACGACAAAAGAACTTTAGGAATCCTTAGAGAAAAAAATACAAAACCGAGGATGCCGGCTCGAAGAAATTCGTAGTTGCTAGGTTTCTTGAGATTTTTATGATTGATTCTAAAAGTGTAATGGCACAGGTTCAACAACTCTAATTGATACTACATGAGATAGCGGCCGAAGGCATGACCATTTCAGAGGCATTCCAAGTCGCTGTAATGATCAAGAAGCTACCTCCCGCTTGAAAGGACTTCAATAACTATATCAAGCACAAGCGCAAGGACATGTCATTGGAGGACCTGATTCTCAGGTTAAGAATTGAGCAAAACAACCGGGTGGCCAATAAGAAGCAGATCCGTCTCATTGAAGGGGCACATGTGGTGGAACAAGACTCCAAGAACAGGAAGCGTAAAAGCTCCAGTGAAGGGACGTCCAAACAACACAAACAATACAACTTTAAAGGCAAATGTCTTAATTGTTACAAGAAAGGCCACAAAGCTGCTGAGTGCCGTGGAAAGAAACGAGTTTGACGTGCAGCCAACATAGTTGATGAAGACATCAGCATGATATGTGTGGTCTCCGAAACCAACATGGTCGGTACGGGTCACGAATGATATGTGGAAACAGGGGCGACATGTCACATATGCGGTGATGCGAAGATGTTTTCTTCCTACTCAAAGGTGATGACCGGCGAGAAGCTGTTTATGGGCAACTCCTCCACCTCTGGCATGGAAAGTAAAGGGCGGGTTACTTTGAAGATGACCAGTGGTTGAGAATTGGTGCTTACCAATGTTCTCAAGGTCCCAAATATTAGGAAAAACCTAATCTCCGTTTCTCTTTTAATAAAGCATGGATTTAAGTTGGTCTTTGTGTCTGACAAGTTTGTACTTAGCAAGAGCGGGGTTTTTATGGGCAAGGGTTACCTCAATGGGGGCTCGTTCAAATGCAATGTAATGGTACGTGGTAACCCCACCCAACAATAGTATTATTAATAATACATCAACTGCATCTTCTTCTTACTTGCGTGAGCACTCAAATATTTGGCACTTAGATGAGGTCATGTTAACCATGAATCTATACGAAAATTAATGCAAATTGAATTAATTCCAAAAGCACGATTAAGCACTAAGGAAAAATGTTAAATATGCATTGAGGCCAAACAAACAAGAACCTCCTTTCAAACAATACAACGTGACACTCGACCATTAAAGCTAGTTCATAGCGACCTATGTGATTTTAAATCATAGAATCATGTGGCGGGAAAAATTACATCATCACTTTTATTGATGATAGTACATGTTATTGTCATCTCTACTTGTTAAATAGTAAAGATGAAGCATTCGAGGCATTTAAAATGTACAAGAACGAAGTCGAGAATCAACTTGAGAAAAAACTAAAAATTCTCAAATCTGATCAAGGGGGTGAATACGTACATCCTTTTAAGGACTTTTGTGCAGCACATGGAATAATTCATCAAGTTACTCCTCCTTATACTCCACAATCCAATGAGATTGCTGAAAATAAAAATCATACACTCAAAGAAATGATGAATTCATTATTAATTCAATCTAGCCTACCCGACGAAATGTGGGGGGAGGCGGTGCTCACATCAAATTACTTGCTCAATAAGCTACCACACAAGAAATTGGAGCAAACTTCTTATGAATTATGGAATGGTCGAAAACCTTCCTACAAATTCATCAAAGTGTGGGGGTGCTTGGCCAAAGTAGCAGTACCATTACCTAAAAAGGTAAAAATCGGTCAAAAAACCGTGGATTGTATCTTCCTAGGATATGTAGCTCAGAGTAGTACCTATAGGTTTTTAGTGCACAAGTCTGAAAATCCAAATAGTGAAGTAAATACAATATTAGAATAAAAAAATGTCACATTTTTTGAAAACATATTCTCATTAAAAAATAGTAATAATACTAATGGAAAGTGCTCTTTTCCTTGGAACACAAGCAAAAATGAGAACGAGGCCCCCACAGACATTGTCCCCATGGATATCATCCAAGAAGACCGTCAAATTGAACAGGATGATGAACCTAGAAGGAGAAAACGGGCTAAAATAACTAAAACCTTCGGACCTGACTCTGTGACCGCATTTATAGTGGACAATGAACCACGAACGTTCAAAGAACCAATGTCTACTCCAGAAGCTCCTCAATGGAAAGAAGCCATTAATGACGATATATCTTCCATTATGCAAAACCACACTTAGGAATTAGTTGACCTTCCCAAGGGGTGCAAACCATTGGGCTGTAAATGGATTTTCAAATGAAAATTAAAACCCGACGGTTCCATTGATAAGTATAAAGCACGGTTGGTCGCAAAAGGGTTCAATAAAAAAGAAGGTGTTGATTATTTTGACACTTATGCCGTTGTAATTCGAATTATGTCGATTCAACTTTTAATTACATTTACAGCACCAAAACAATAGCATAAACGTTTTGATGACGTAGTACTTGCAAATGGGTTCAAGATCAACGAATGTGACAAATATGTGTACGCAAAAAATACACAATACGGTTACGTAATTATCTACCTCTACGTAGATGACATGCTCATCATTGGTAGTAATAACAACATGATAGAGGACACCAAGAAAATGTTGGCCAACAGGTTTGACATGAAAGATCTTGGGATAGCTGATGTCATCCTAGGTATTAAAATATCTAGAACATCTGAGGAAATCATACTATCACAATCTCATTACATCAAGAAATTACTGGAGAAATTTAGCAATGGTGATAATAGTATTGCAAAAACTCCAATAGACCCAAACTTTCATCTCAAGAAGAACCTACACGAAAGTGTATCTCAAATAGAATACTTTCGTGTCATTGGAAGTCTTATGTATCTCACGAATTGTACGCGACCAGATATTGCTCAAACAGTTAATTGATTGAACAGATTTAATAGTAATCCCGGACATGATCACCGGAAGGCTATTGTAAGAGTCCTTAGGTATCTTCGATACACTAAAGACTATGGGTTGCAGTATTCAAGGTATCCAGCAGTAATAAAAGGTTACAGTGATGCCAATTGGATATCTGATACTAACGACTCAAAATCCACAAGTGGATTTGTATTTACACTCGGTGGTGGTGCTCTCGCTTGGAAATCTTCCAAACAGACTTGCATTGCAAGGTCTACAATGTAATCAGAAATTCATCACTCTAGATAAAATAGCGGAAGAAGCCGAATGGCTATGAACCTTCCTAGAAAATATTCCAGCTTGGCCACAACCAGTACCAGCTAAATTAATGATTCCTATGACTTGATTTCAAGCGGAGTAATGACATAATACTCTTTATAGGAAATCACCTATGTGAATGTAAACTTGCCGATTTTATGAGAATTTAGAGGTTATAATTCTCTAGAGCATTCGCATAACCATGTATAGTTCAGGGCCAAAATGAACACAAACGAAGAATCACACCCTGTTTAAGGGTAGCTGTGTGATTACTATTGTCTTCGGTGACATCAAACACCAGTCAGTTCAAGACACTCAATTCACTTATTAGTAAGTCATCCCTATCGTATATCATAAGGAAAGGTTCAAAGCCAAAAGTCACTTATTCCAGTACAGTTACTCTCAGTTGTATCTCTATAATATCAATATGTTATCAAGTTACATGATATCTCATTCAATGTGGGAGATTGTTGGAAACTTGTTTCAATAAAGTTGAATGAGGAAGTTGTGTAAGTAGGAAGTGGGAATCCCACATTGGAAATAAAATAATAGAGCTCTACTTTATAAAGAAGAGTTTTTAGGTTTAACAATCGACACTTGGGCCACTTTTGTGTAGGAGGGAAGACCTAGCTAAGTGCAGGTCTAAACACATGCGCCTCCCACCGGCCTGGTTAGTTGGTTGGCCGCTATCGGTTCGGTCACGGTCAAGCCTGGCTTGGCCGCTTGGCTGGCTTGAACCGTATCTTTTTGCTACCAGTTCATTTCAAGTCCAAGGCAGTAGTGTGACCCTTTTGAACTCAAGGGGATACGGTACGTTTCCTGCCTAACGGTTATACCTCTTTAAGACGAGTAACAATTACATCAACAGTTATGCCTGTCAAAGACAAATTCACGGTTATAGTTTTGTCCGAAACGCTTGTATTCAACGGTGTATTCTTTCGAAGGGCACACCCCAACCGCTTCCCAACTTCCAACTCCCAACCGTCTTACATGTAATCCTTTGCATGAAAACCGAATTTCATACACGAAAAATTCTTCCCTTTTAGTACATTACCTTTTTTGCCCAAATTAAGATTGGCAAAGTAAGGTCGATTCGCTCTCGTGATTGAAGCTAGAAGGTCTGGCCTCTTCAATTACATAAGATTCATAACCCTGGGGAGACTCATTGGCTTACACCCATCCATTCCATATCTGAAATTGCTCCGATTTTTGTCTTAAGGGCAGAGATTCAAAATAATAGGTGGATCTTTGCAACATCTACTCTAATTAGCTTCTTTGCGAGGGAACTAAATCAGGCCGCTAACATTAGAGAATTCGTTTTACGTTCGATGACGAAATAATTGGAAGAGATGTCTTTATATAACATGATTTGAGACATCAAAGCGGATTGCAACCCATGGCCTACCAACCAAAATGTTGTAATTTCCTAGCGAGTCATGTCTTAAGTGAGAGGCGGTATTACTAGAAAGCAATGCCTTCGGCGAAGCGAATTCTTAGCGACGGATTTTCACAAATCGGCCGTGCTGATGGAATTTACCTTTAAGCGACGGAAATTTATCGTGACGAGATTTTAAATGGCTAAAGATTCTGCTGGCGGCGGAATCGTCAGGAATTAAGCATTAGCGACGGAAAATTCCGTCAAGCTAAAGGCGTTAAATTTAATTAAAATTGAATTTTTAGCGACGGAAAAATTCAATTAAGCTAAAGGCATTTAAATTTAATTAAAATTGAATTTCAATGACAGGAAAATTAAAATTAAAGCTAAAGCGTTAAAAATTTAATTAAAATTGAATTTCAGCGACGGAAATTTCCGTCGCTAAAGTATTTTTAAAACTAATAATTTTTAATTTTTAAAAAATATTAAATTTTAATTTCAGCGACGGAAATTTCCGTCACTGTTAATGCAAAATTAAATTGAATTCTAATTAATATAAAATATATATGAAATTAAATTGAAATTAAATTAAAATAATATTTGAAATGTTAATTTAATAATATAATATCAATAATTAAAATGATTAGCATCAATATAATTACAAAAATTAAAATATTCACATTACAACTTAACTTAACGTAACGTCACGTTAACAAATTGAAATTAAATTAAAATAATATTTTAAATTTTAAATTAATAATATAATATCAATAATTGAAATGATTAGCATCAATATAATTACAAAAATTAAAACATTCACATTACAACTTAACAACGTAAATGCGTTAACTTAAATGAAATTAAATTAAAATAATATTTGAAATGTTAATTTAATAATATAATATCAATAATTAAAATGATTAGCATCAATATAATTATAAAAATTAAAACATTCACATTACAACTTAATTTACCGTAACGTAACGTTAACTTAAATTGAAATTAAATTAAAATAATATTTTAAATGTTAAATTAATAATATAATATCAATAATTAAAATGATTAGCATCAATATAATTACAAAAATTAAAACATTCACATTACAACTTAACTTAACGTAACGTACGTTAACTTAAATTGAAATTAAATTAAAATAATATTTAAAATTTTAAATTAATAATATAATATCAATAATTAAAATGATTAGCATCAATATAATTACAAAAATTAAAACATTCACATTACAACTTAACTTAAATTGAAATTAAATTAAAATAATATTTGAAATGTTAATTTAATAATATAATATCAATAATTAAAATGATTAGCATCAATATAATTATAAAAATTAAAACATTCACATTACAACTTAATTTAACGTAACGTAACGTTAACTTAAATTGAAATTAAATTAAAATAATATTTTAAATTTTAAATTAATAATATAATATCAATAATTAAAATGATTAGCATCAATATAATTACAAAAATTAAAACATTCACATTACAACTTAACTTAATGTAACTTAACGTAACACAACGTTAACTTAAATTAAAATAATATTTGAAATGTTAATTTAATAATATAATATCAATAATTAAAATGATTAGCATCAATATAATTACAAAAATTAAAACATTCACATTACAACTTAGCAACTTAGCAACTTAGCGTGGCGTAGCGTAAGCAACTTAGCAAGCGTGGCAACAGCAACTTGGCTTAGCGTGGCACGTGAAGCTAGCAGCAATGTAGCGTGGCGTAATAGCAACTTAGCAACCCAGCAACTTAGCAACCTGGCAACTTGGCTTAACTAACTTAACATGAAAACACTCGCCTATTGGCGAAATGGTATATAATGATGGGACCATTATAACATGAAAACACGTGGCGGCTATTGGCGAAATGGTATAATGGATGCGATGGACCATTATAACATGAAAACACGTTCACGCCTATTAATGGTGAAATGTTATAATGGACTACGATGGAGCATATAACATGAAAACACATCGCCTATTGGCGAAATGGTATAATGGAGTATGATGAACCATTATAACATGAAACACGATACATCTATTAGCGAAATGGTATAATAGATGCGATAGACCATTATACCATGAAAACACTTACGCTTTGGCGAAATGGTATAATGGAGTGCGATGGACCATTATAACGAAAATGATACGTCTATTAGCGAAATGGTATAATAGATGCGATAGACCATTATAACATGAAAACC
>JABEVN020003061.1:0-19527 GCA_013146195.2 Codonopsis lanceolata | reverse complement strand
CAGCAACCCATACCGCTGACCTTTGAGAGAACTAGGTCTCTCGGATCTTGGAGTGAACCTTAGCGTGCATTCTCGTGCCGATGGCCTAAGCAATGGCAAGAATGACATAAATGGAAAGATAGAGAACTTGTTAGATCTTAACCGAAGAGTGCTTATGATCATTCCTTTTCTTGACATTCATTTTTGGTTCAGCTTTGTTGACGGTAGACTTAATTGGTTTCTTTCGATTCTTCCTAGGTAGGTTACTAACAGATAGCTTTAGCTTTTCTGTTGAGAACCTTTTCGAGGATTCGGTAGAATACCTTAAGTTTACCTTCAACAGTAAAGCATCTTGCTCTGTTTCATAGACAAACTTGATAGTTACCAGAGGTTTAGTAGGTCTACCGTCGGAACTTTGCCTTGGCATAGTCGTTGCCGGTGAGCTTCTTTTCTCTGGATTACCTTCTCAGATTTCTCATTTGAATCATTCAATTTGGCTTTTCCTTTTCGAGCTTTAGGGTAAATATAAGGACACTTGAGTAACCAAGGCCTTGTTTCCCTAAATTTCCAAATGTACGTTTAGAGAAAGATATATCATTAGCGGTTTGAGGATTCTCCTTCTCTTTGTAAGAGATTGTCGGAAGACATATCCGAATATCCTATGCTGTTTATCATTGCTAGATTTTTGGCTTGTAAGGATTTCTTCAAATGCATCCTTGGAATTATTCCATGAGTCAATTGTCTTTTGCAAGGCAATTTTCTCTAGGTCTAGTCCTTTGATGTGCTCGGTTAGACAAATCAATTTTGTCATGAAGAAATTTGTTTTCTTCCTTGAGTTTGATACTCTCTTGTCGTGACGGCTATTGAGAGTTTGAATCTCATTGCCATCAAAGATTTCTGTTGTGAGTTTCTCGAGTTCTTTGCCGATTTAACATAGGCTACTCTAAAGGAATTAAATTCTTCAAGCATATCCGATTATCCTTGAGAAGTTCTTCCTTCTTGAAGCTATCATTCTTGGTTTCATTTTTGTCCAAAGGACTTGGTGAAACTACAACTTCATTTTCGAGTCATAGGTAGGACATGAATCATGAGCTATTAAGCATATGTTAGCTTGCTCACAATCCTCTTCCTCCTCTTACGAATCGGTTTCAAACCATGTAGCAACCTTTGTTTATCTTCTATGTCTTGACCAACATACCTTTTGTTTTTGAAATTTCTATAAGAGGGTTTTCGGTATGCTTCAAATTTTGGCTTAGGACATTTTGAGGCAAAATGACGGTGTTTCTACAGTTATAACACACAAGCTCTTCCTTGGATGAGCTTTCACCAATCTTCCTGAAAGGTTGTTGGTGAGTGTTCTTCCTTCCATATTTTGCAAATTTTTGAAAACGTTTAACAAACATAGCAAATTGTTCATCAGATAAAAAATCATTTTCACCGAAGAAGTAGTAGGTTTGTTTTCAACAATGATTTCTTCTTGGACCATGGTGGCAGAGACATTCAACTGTTTGTCTTGCTCTAGAGCTTGATTAACTTCAAGTTCATAAACCTTTAAACTTCGTAGAGACTACGAAGAGTCATCTCGTTTAAGTTCTTAGATTCTTTCATAGCCGTGGTCTTTACATGCCATAAGCTACCTAGAGAGCCTAGAAACCTCATGTTCATTTCCTTTTTGTCATACGTTTTACCAAGAGAAAAGCAACTATTTATTACCTCACCTTGAATCGATCGTATGCTTGTCTCAAGGTTTCCTTAGGATCCTTTTGAAAGAATCAAAGCTATTTGGATGTATGTATATTTTACGTTGTCTCTTGTGTCTTGGTCTCCTTCCAAGTATTCTACAAGAGCTTCCCACATCTCTTTCGCGGCTTGTACATCGAATCACTTGGGTATGTGCTTGTGTCTAGAGTCGGTGATTATGTTAATTGCTTTGCCTTTGTCAAGTTCAACCACTTTCTATCGTCCTCTGTCCATTCGATTCTTCTTTAGGAACTTGCGGGGTTCCCAATGATGGAGGCTAGAAGATTTGCCTTCATTGGTACATGTTGACTGCGGTGACACATTTCCATAATCTGTTGTCAATAGAGTTCATGAATCTCATTACTTTATCCTTCCATACATCAAAATGTCCTTCGTCCAATATTGGGACGTGGTTAGCATTAGATGTAGGCGGCATATAGTGTGTTTGTGCCATTATGTCGTATCTCTCAAGAGTTTAATCTTGGAAAAACTTGTTTCGAAGAGTAAGGCTACGATACCAATTGTGGGTCCCAATGAGCACAATAATAAGCTAGAAGGGGGGTTGAATAGCTTATTAACACTTTAAAACTTTTAAAGTAAGTTCCTTGAAAGTTACTTGCAATCTATGAAAAGAATCAAGTAGCGGAAGACCTTCAAGAAAATTGTTCAGTCTGCCGATAAGGACTACTGGTAGACCTTTACGGTTACTTAAGTTCTGAAATGGATGAAATAAACAATGAAAACTAAGCAGTTCAATAATTAGGCAGACGAAGGAAATAACACAAGTATTTTGGGATGGTTCACACTATAATGAGTGCTACGTCCACCACCAAGGCGATCAACCTTGGATTTAAATTGTGCACTATGTTTTCCACTTAGATCAATTACAAAGAATATCCCTAATGGATCGTGTACAAAATATTGACTTGTGTTTGGGTCTAGGGAATTAAATATCTGTAAATACAAGATATTTAATTAGATGCGAGAAATATAGTTAATGGAAGTAAACAACAAGAAGAATAAAACAATAAATGTTGAAGAAGCGACTTCTTGTTGTTGATGAGGACTTCTAGATGCATTGAGGATCTATTGAATGCACCTTGGTGAAAGACTTGGAGTTGTAGATTGAGCAATTCTTTAGTGTTCGATTGATTACAGTTGTCACTATTGATCCAGTCTTCAATGGCGTATTTAGCGAGTGCACTTCAAAGATCCGTTGGAGAAGGCGAAGACTTCAATGACTCTTTTCATAAATGCATTAAATGCATGGGGTCGATCAAGGATTTCGTCTTCGCGAGATAACTAGAGCGAGATAATCATTTCGAGATCTTCAAAAAGGTGGGCGATTTGGTGTCGGATCGAGAGATGAAGCGAAAGTAGAGTCGATTCTTTTCGATTCTTGCTTTCAGATTCGGGGCGAAAAGTATTCATGCTTTTCGGAAAGTTGCTTTCGGCGGCTTGACATGTCAGAAAAAGACTTGGATTAATTCAAATATCAAATGAGAATAAGTTTGAATTAATCCAGCTAGCTTTGATCTGGAGAGGACACGTAGAAGCGGCATCGGTGGACACGAGGTCTACCGATCTTAAGCTTTGAGCGGGTCTTAGGTGAAGCGAGAGAAGTGGTCTTCCGATGTTCTGAAAAGGTCCTACAAAAAACTATACAAGGCAAAGTTCTATACGGTTGCCACGCTAATCGATCTGTGCGACCGATTAGCCAGCGAAGTATAAAACTAAAGTAATGTACTGATCAGATATAAATTTAACATAAGAATCAACAAGCTCACTAATGTTGACTTTGGCAGCTGGAGGAGGGGTCCATGGAGATAACCCTTTTTTCCGCATCAGCCTCAGCAAGAGATTCTAGCTCATCCTCGGTGTATGGAAGAAGAGCATGGCCAGGGCGGGCTGAAGGACAGAAAGGCGGGTTGGTACCCCACTCGGCGAGCAGTTCTGGTCGGATTTCTAACCCGCTACATGAGATTTGCCTTAGCACATGGTTCACTCCCTGGAGAAAAAAAGGATAAGCTTCATTCTCTACACAAGCAGCAAAATCGTCAGAATTTTTATAATCCTTAATAATAGTTTGCTTTTGCTCTTCGCTTGGGCGAGATTGCTTTTCCTTCAATTTATTCTCCAGTTCGATAGCCGCGGCCTTGGCCTCTTCCAGTTGGGTTTGGGTGGCTCGAAGCTCCTTTCGGACTGCAGAGATATTGTTTAAGGCCGTTTCTTCAGATTTCTTGGAGAAATCTAAGTGGGACTCCAGGCTTTTCTTTTCTGCCTCGACTTTGGAGAGTTCGGTCACTTTACTGTTGAGAGTCTCCTCGGTCGCTTTCAGCTCGGTACGGAGAGTATTGACAGTCTCCTCCAGTTGGTTCTTCTCCTTCGTCAAAGCGGCATTGGAATTGATGTTGTTGATTAGGCGATCGTACATTAGCTCCATTTTATTGGCAATCTGCAAATAAAGGTATTGTCGGTGTTTGTGGAATGTTAAGGGATAAATGGATTGTGAGAAGAGAGAAAGTATTTACCTCGGTCAAGCACATACCGACTTCCCCGACCAGAACCAAGCTCGCATGCTCTGCACTCTTCTTTCGAACTCCGCCATGTCGCAATCTTCCCATTAAACAAAGCCCCATAGTTGCTGGGTATCCGCTGCGCTTAAAAATATTAATTTTGTCAAGATCAGGCACGTGGGAAATCTCGGCAATAAGGGCTCCAGCATTCTCTTAGTCTTCGCGCATAAGGAAATTGTCTTTATGCCAGGATGGAGTGGATGGATTGGTATCTTCGAGCACAGCCTTGTTAGCTCGATGTCTGCTTCTTTTCTCTCTTGGGGGACTTTGGCTTGGGGCAACAGAACTCGTTGCAGGTTGGGTGGCTGGGTCAACCCTTTGAGCAGTAGGTTTTGGGGCTGCGAGCATGGCTGGTTGGCTCGGTTCTGGTAGATTTCGTTTGGTACCACGCCCGGTGGCAGTGGTTGGAATGTTTGGAAGGGCTGCAGCAGCTTGCGTAGACAAGTGTTTATTTCTTTTGCTCGCTGTAGACACCCCAATTTCGTATCCCTGGTATGTGACATGACATAAAATATCAAGACCTGTTAAAACATTAACAAATGTCAAGTTACAGGGTCAAAAGTGAAAAAGGACAAAGCAGGATGCGCAAAAGGACGAATTGCAAGGACCAAAGTGCTCAAAAAGTGACAACTTTGGAATTGGGCGTGGCTACCACCAAAATTGGGCATGGCGCCCAATTTGGGATGATGCGCCCAATTTTGTGAAGCACTGCGCCCAGTTTCTTCAACAGTGCACTGATCATTTGCCGTAAATGCAATTCCTTCTGCGCAGTGTACAATCAACTGATGCGTGAAGAAGGAATTTTAATTCCCAGCGTGTCCTCAGTTCAGCCTATAAATACAGGCCTTCAGTCGATCATTCAGCACACCTTTTCTTCGATAAAGCTTCTCCGCGTTCTCGTTACGCTGGAGAAATAGAGAGCGATGTGAGATAGTGAGCGATCACCTCAAAGAGCCTCGAAACTCTTCCAAACTTCCTCCAAACACAAAACCAACCGGTAGGAGTGAGCCTTAGCCCCCCAGCTAGGTATCCACCCTTTTTCCCCGGTCCAAAAATCGTGGAAAGAGCAGTTGCTCTGCCCGATTTAAAAGGCCAAATCAGCTAGAAATAAGCTGTTATTCTGTCCGATTTCAGCCTATCTCAAGCCAACAAACAACCAAACACAAACAGTTACTCTGCCCAAATCCCAAGGCCAAAAGTAACTTTCAGAAGCAGTCACTCTGCCCAAATTCACACAACACACAACACACAACAACAACAACAACAAAAGACTCCCTCTCCCTGAAGGACAGAGCGAGCACACCTTAGGCTGTCAGTAAGTTTTATTTTAAAGCTTTCATTTGTAAAAGTATTATTTTCAATCCGGCCTAATGTAGATATATAAGCAATTGTGCTGCCCGGATTTAGTTAGGAAATAATACTAAATGTAGCCGTTATTATGGCCAAATATTTTCAAATATATTTGTAAGTATTTGTAAAGCTTTCATTTGTAAAAGTATTATTTCCAATTCGGCCCAATGTAAATATATAAGCAGTTGTGATGCCCGGATTTAGTTAGGAAATAGTATTAAATATAGCCGTTATTATGGCCAAATATTTTCAAGTATATTTGTGATTATTTGTAAAATAGACTGTTGCAAGTCTGTAAATAATGTAGATGTAATGGATGTATTTGTAGGCAGTTAATGCTTTATTTATCTGTTAAATTAATATAACAACAAGCATACTTTAGCCAAAAACCGTTTTGAGACCGAAAGGGCGAGTTGGGTGCCTAGCACCTTCCCAACTCGTAACTTAGCCTCCGAACCCATTTTCATTATCTCTGGTTTTTTTTTTTTTGGTTTTGCTTTATTTATTCCTTAAAATAAAGATGGCGACTCTAAAACATCTTGGATCTAGTGGGGCCTCGCAACATCTTTCTTTGCACTTTCACGTTCTCCCCTAAAAAAGGGAGAATGGGAATGGAAAGGTGATGTATTCCTATGTCCTGGTATCCCCTAAACAAGGGATAACTTGACGTAGAAAACCCAAAGCACCCATAGCGATCCGAGATAGGCCATAAGGCTATTTTCATAAAATCCATAGTGGGGGCGCTGCAACATTCCTTCCTTGCACTTTCACGTTTTCCCCTAAAAAAGGGAGAATGGGAATGGAAGGGTGATGAATTCTCATATCCTGGTATCCCCTAAAAAAGGGATAACTTGATGCGGGAAACCCAAAGCTCCCATATTGGATCAAAATCCACTAAAGGCAACCGAGGCGAATTCCAACGTGCTATTCCGACAGCACTCCTCCCGCACTTTTGATTTCGTCTTTCCCTAAAAAGGGAGGGTGGAACGGGAGCAGTGGATGTCACCGCATCCGCACGTACGCGCACCCCTATCCAAGGGCGCGCGGGGCGCGGGAGCACGCATCTCGGGAACCTACACTCGCTCCTTTCTTGGCGGCCTGGAGGAACTTGTTTACGTCAGTCAACTGTTTCATGTCTGCAAGAGTTAGAGCAAGAGTATAAGAAAAATGAAAGACAATAAGTTTACAAGTTTGACATAGAGAATAGAGTTAAAGAGAAGACCAGTAAGTGAAAAAGGGGGTGTGCAGTCGATTCCAGTTCGCGCACATTCAAGGCATTCACTGGGGAATTTGTTTCCATGACATTGGCCCCAGTATGGATGTGGTAGCTCGGGCTCAATGGTAAGTCGTGGCTCGACTCATTCCACGGGCCAACTTAAAATCCCGGCTAGACGAAGAAGGGCTAAGTTGGATGTGAGGGCTCGCCAGTCAAGTACGTAGTCTTGTCCAGCTCGACCATCTCGTTCCTCTTTTACCCCGAGCAGCGATCTGAAGGCCCTGGCTATTTTGGGTTCGCCAGCTCGGAAAGCAGTCTTGTCATATTCAGGGAGCCCATAGTTGTGAAGGTAGGGAGAAAATGGGCAGCCGACACTTGATTCAACTAGTAGGGCTTTCCCATCCCAGCCATCTACCTTATTTGGGCCGTCATTCAGAAGCTTAAAGTAATTTGGGTTTGAGCGTCCTGTGAGACGCCCAGATTTTTTGTCTAAAGAGAATAAGAAGAACTTTCTAAACAAGGTCATCTCGGGTTCGAACCCGAGCAGCCTGCAGGCAACTGTGTATGCCATCAGAAACCTTACTGTTGTAAGGGTCAGATCGCGGGGGAGGGAGTTGGTTTCGTTTAGGAATTCTACGACGAATGGGTCAAGGGGGAGGCGAAGCCCTACCAAGAAAAAATCGAAGTAGAAGACCATTTTGTCTCCTTAGTAATTATGCCCGTTTTCATTGATATCCAGATCGAAGGCTCGTACCCGGTAGTGCTTGGGATCCATGCCTAAGGAATAAAACCAGGTACTAACCTCATCTTCACAAGTCAATTAGTCTCATTTGATCGAGGGTGGGATGTTGGGAACGATTTGTTTGGAGGAGTTTTGATTTGGTTTGGGTTGGGAATTATTTGAGTAGGGAAGGTTTCCAGCTCGATCATTTTCGGAAAGGTTTTGTTGGTTTTTGCTCGTTTCTTGTTCTGTTAAGTGTTGGGGTTTTCGTCTTCGCGGAATTAAAGTAATTTCTTCTTGCTCGCTTTCCTCGGAGCTGGAACTTGTAGACGCTGGGTTTCTTCAGGAGCACCGTGGTCGTAGCTCCGGCCTTTAATTTCTGATTGGGTTTCGTCGCTGGACATCCTACAGGAAACATGAATCGAGGAACACATGTTAAACCTTCCTCGGGTAGTTTGGCAAAGGTAAATCAAGTAAAACCCATGGCAAGAGCCTGTCCTATGATCGGCGAACAGGGCACCGATCGTGTATTCCTCGATTCCCTTATTTGATTTTGAATGGCTGGGTGATAGAAAGGGGAGCGAGATGAATTGAAGGAATCGGAACCTAAAAGTCTATGTTTTGATAGTCTACATTTTGAATTCAAGTCTTTAATAGGTTATTTGTGGAAGAAGATTGAATATAGAAGTATAATGCTGAGGAACCCTAATTCAGGATTAAAGTAATGAAAGCATGGTGAAGAGATAGAAATAGAAATTTAAGAAAGTACATGTTTTTGTTTTGTCGAGGAATGCGGGTCCTGGATCTTGGAAGGTTGTTGCGGATCGAATGTTGGTGTGAGCAAGATTGGTGTTGAGATAACTTTCAAATGCAGAGATCAGTTTCTCTTGGCTCTGATGTCTTTTGAAAACGGTAACTTTTATACACGGCAAAACCGTCGTTTGGGGGTCACCTATCATTAGGGCTCACGTTCCGAGGCTCGACGATCGAGGCGGTATTAATGATTTGTTGGAAAACGGGCCTGTCCCTTCAAAGAGGCGGCGGCTGATGGCTTGGTTTTCTAAAAACCTTTTGAGGCAACCATCTGCTTAAATCTTTGATTGTGGACAATTTGATCCACACATTAAAGGATTTAATTATGTTTTGGGAGATATTTGATTTATGAATTCTATGTCATTCTCCTCGCTTCGAGCATAAATACTCGGTAGACAAGGAGTAGGGGGCTACTGAGCTGTCCGGCCCAATAGGCCCAAAGCATGAGTCATGCGTATGGCACATGATCATAATTCATAGGCAGTGTACGTACATCCTAAGATAAAAGGCATAAGGGAAGGATTAAATGGTTTTAATATTCCGCGAGCTGGGGTCTTAACCTTCAGCGGGCAAGAAGTGTAAGCGAGCTGGGGGCTTGACCAGCGAGCTGGAACATGTAGCGAGCAGGATGTATTATGCTCGTTCATTAAAGAGTTATTGTTAGTTGAGGATGGTTATGTCCGAAAAACTCTCCATGTTACCGTTGTGATGAATGAGACAGTTAATGGGGCAGTTAATATGCCCGCCATTTATGCCATGAACTTTAATGGGCAGTTATGATCAGTTATTCTCTCCGGCAACAACTATAAAAACCCCTCAAAATGAAGGAGGGAGGTACGTGATTTTTACTAGCTTGCCTAAACTCTGCCAAATTTTACATTCTCTTGCGTACTTGTGCTAATTATCACGCCAGAGGGCTTTTGCAAGGAGTGCTCATGCCTAGTTCACGGTTTTCTTGACTTACTTGCAGAGTTGGGCCTTGAATATAGAGGATACGTTGAAAGCCAGGTATCCAGTTGGAAGAGTCCAGTGCGTCTTGGAAGATTTTTGACGCATCAATATATATATATATATATATCCTTCAAAAGATCAACGTTTCTACCAAAATGGCACGAAAAATCTGAGCTAAAAAACAATCTTCCTTTTGAATTGTTATTCAATACCACGTAATCATTTACTGAATTAACCACATCAAGAGTCAGATCTACAATAACTCTCTTTTCCAAAAACGATGAATCATCGGGACTGCTTCCAAATGAAGGATATGTGCTTTGTACTATTGGAGCGATTGGATCATTGAATTCCTTAAGTCGCAGTTGGACCCATACTTTGTATTTCATATTCGTTGTCAACCTCAATACATGTGAATCTCTCCACAAATACAATGAATTTATAGTAGGATGAACTATATCTTGTATACTTCCTTTTGAAATCACATGCAATATTTGTAAAAAATCTCCACCAAACACATATATTTGAACAAATTATTATAAATTTTGGAATACTGGTTTATATATAATATTTATCATTAAAAACGCACGATTATTACTTTTAATTATATAAGGGATGATTTTAAAACATGAAGTTGTATTTATCCTTACATACGACACTGCACTTTGAATTACTAATATTAAAACAACGAGATAATCATTCTTGTTAACAAATGAAAGCACCACAAAAAATTACATTTAAATATTGAATTGGTAATTTTCAAATAACCTTAAAAAAACACAAATGTTTATGTTATATATATAAATAATTATTAAATAGTCAAATATCAAACTGTTTGTTATATCTAATAAAAAAAGAATTGAAATCGAAATAATAGACTCTAAATAGAACCTCCAACACTAAAATGTTATGAATAATATATTATGCAACATAATTTGTATACATTTATTCAAATAACAAAAGTTATTGAGTCTAGATTTTTAGTGTGCCTTGAGAGAAGTTCTATAATAGATAGTTGATATTTCGCTAGGTCCCCTTCCGTTTTTCGAAATATATAGCCACATCATCCCCCAATAAACTCTAAAATTAAATACCTTCAAACCATTTTACAGCTAGGTTTCTTAGATTTTATTTTTATTTTTTAAATAAAATTTTGAGATAAATTTGTATGATACAAATTTAAATTATGATTATTATTAAAAAAAATTGAGAGTTTAATTTAACTAAGCATGGAAAATATACATATATTATAATTAATTAATTATATCCAAGTACATATCAATATGCATCTCTACTTTAAAAAACAGTTTATAAAAATAGAAACTTAGATCTATCATATCTGATAAACTTTTTAAGCATATGATTTGTTTTCTAATTTTTTTTTTCAAAATGGATAAAAAAATTCTGATCCCAACCTTTTATGCTAGACATTTGTTTTATAAATTTAGTTTTGACAAACAAATGGAAAAATAAACATCAGTTATGCACTTTTTGATTTCAGATATGATTAAAATGAAGAAAAACATTATAGATTTGTATATTTTGGTAAATATTTGTAAAATTAAAGTTCAAATTAACCTTGACCTATTACTGATTATACTGAATAAATATGTATCTTTTGTAAACTAACTTTAATAGGTTAAAGTTTTTTGTAGATATTATACCTTAATTTTTAAACATGTATGCTGGATAAATATACTAAGATTTTTATTTTTATTAATTTAGGTTAATTTTTTATTGCATATATTATACCTGGATTTTTAAACATGTAGGCTAGACTAATATATTAATAATTTTATTTTTTAGCTTCAGATTTGATTCAAATGGAATAGAAAAAATCTCATATATATGTATAAATTTATTTATTTATCTATTTTTTGATAGGTAAGTGTGGCCCCTAATCTTGTCATCTATCCCACCCCTTGGGTCAGATATATATTTATTTTCTTATAAATTTGTTAATTATTTATTCAATCTAACTTTAGCATATGTCCGATTTATAGATTTCACATATAGAATTACTTGAATTTTTATAAGTATTCGACGGTTAAACACAAAATATTTGAATGACAATAGGAGTAGTGCATATGCTGATATTTTATACAATAATTATTTTTCTGGACTATTACCATTATCGGTGACAAGTAAATGTTAAGAGTAAATTTATTGTACATACTCGGTTACTAATTTATTTTTTCTATTTACTAATTTATATGAAATTGTCTATAAATTTCATAATATGTCATAATTATGTATGTTTATATTACTGTTGTATGTAGTAAATTATTTGAAATCTGGATGTTATATAATTTATTGATATATAAACTTGTTATAAATTATAGAAAATAATTTTTTAGAATAATGAAAATACCTAAGCACCACGAACAACAAACCGGTTCTAAAAAATCTTTAAATTTTAGAACTATAAGAATCTAAAATTTATAAGAGTGAAGAAAAATTAAACTTTTCATAAAACTACTCATATTACTCATAAATTAAGCTTCAAAACATTTAAACAAAATGACTTGTTTAAAAATATTTATTGCATTTAGTTTATACACTTCATACGGTTGCAAATAACTATGATTGACAATAATTTTATATACTCATTGGAGAAACATTAATTTAATGCATGTGTTCTTTTACTAATTTGTCTGTTTATTAACAAATTTATCTGACATCCATATTTTATATTTCTTATTACATCGATGAATAACTTTTAAATAAAGTTAGTTAAAATATTAAAGCTTTCATGAGGTAATAATAATATTCAATTTTGAATAATAGATTATTTAGTATGCCTGTTAATGTAATTTGTTTTTTACTAAACGGAACATATTATCATTATTTTGGATATTTACTAAAAATATTTCTTTAGTAAACAATTAACTAATTCATTAGTGATGAGAAGTAACTATGTTACTTTGATTTATGGTTTTAAACTTGTTTGAATAATACTGCATTGTAATTATTTGTCAAGACTGTTATTAATAATGGTGACAAATAATTTATATTGAATCGATTGTTTCATCATTTAGTCTTATTTTTGGGAGTTTATATTACTGTGGTGAAGATTTAGAAGCCAATATGCCAATTACAAATGCAAAAAAAATATTAAATTAAAAAAATGTGAAATCGGATATAGAATAAATTATTCAATATTTGATATTATTTTGATATTGTATTTCTTGTTATTTCGTAAATCATATTGAACTATATTAAATGATATACAATTTGTTTATATTAAATACACTAAAGATATTTGTAAAGTCATTTGAATCTGAAGAGTTGTTGTCAACTTCATTAATTTATTTTCATTTCAATTTCCAAAAAAAAAAAGATAAGTATACAAATTATAAATGTTTCTAAATTTGGAAAGTCACTTTTGGCGGGATATTTCCATTATTTACTCATTTCCTTTTATATATGTATATATTTCTATTATTAATTCTAGTACTATTAACGACCTCATTATTAATATTCACTTATATATCGGGGTTAGTTATGAGATAAAAAAAATATTAGTTCCAATTTTTTTAGTGAGGGTACTAATAATACCATTAGTGTGTGTGTGTGTGTATATACATATATATATATATATATATATATATATATATATATATATATATATATATATATATATATATATATATATATATATATATATATATTTGTAGACGTTTTCCCTAAGGGGACATGAGAATGAATCGAATCTAAAACCTCACAGTTTGTAAAGCCCCGACTCTACTACTGGGTCACCCTTTATGGTCATCTCCCTTAGTATAATTAGCGAGTGAATAATGACTATATTATGGTAACTCGTGATATAAGTTCAGATCGCCTATTGTTTACTAATCGTCAGATAACTATACTTACTAATCATATCCGACCTTAATCCTGATTATCAAACGATATCTAAATATTTTTAGCAAGCAGAGTGTATTAATGTCGTGGTTATGGAACGTGGCGTGTTTGGTAGAATGATGCGTTTGTGGAACAACATAAATTATAGCTTTTTCAAAAACGTCATAAACAAAACGCTCATCTCCCAGAGCCAGACCCAAAGTATGCCTGTATTTTCCTTCGTTTATCTCCTCACTTACCTTCTTCTCGATTGCAAAATTAACACAACCTAGAAAAATTGTAAGACCCCGAACCTTCGTGTAATTGACCTTATTGCCTTGCGTGTCATTCAACCGTAACCTCGCTTGCTCGACTTGAGGTAAGAACCTTGATTAATACAGGAAGGCTGTATAGGAGCCAATATATTAGTTCCCTATGTTCCATAGACCTTAACTAGTTAAGGTCACAAGTCGTGACTCGACGATAGTCGGAATGCGACGCGATTGAGGGTTTACTTCCGTTTTGTGTTCGTGACCTCGGTTTGGGTCCTAGACCTCTTTAAGATGGTTTGTTAACATGTTTAGATGTGCTAGACTTCAAGTTGGAGGTGTTCCTTAAGTCTATCGATGATTTCGGAAGCTTTGGAGATAGCGTTCGTCCCTATCGCGTAGTTCGGGAATCGAGTCGCGTAATCGCCTCTCCTTTGGGATTCTTATTTCCCTAATTGTTATCCAACTTCCTACAAGTATTTAAGCTTCTTCATTAGCCCTTAGACTTGCCTTAAAAGTCTCCTTTCATTGCTCGTTTGATTTCGAGTTCATTCGTCGTTCCGGTTGCACGTTGTTGCACCCTTCCGGCTTTCGCCTCCGAGTTGTTTCGGGAGTTGTTCGGGTGTATTTTAGACTTGTTTTGAGTTGGGTTAGACCTTAGAATGGTTGCCCATAAGTTTGGGATCATTTAGATCAAGTTTAGACCAAGTTTTGGAGGTTCAGGAGCCGAGGCGCCCGCCTCGCATGGAGTGAGGCGCCCGCCTCAAGTACTGAGAGCAACCCTTGTGCAGTATAGGGCCAGGCGGCCGCATGGAGGGGAGTGAGGCGCCCGCCTCACTTCCAGAATTTTGTTGTTACGGGATTTCTTTCCCTGCTTTTGATTTTTGGTGTGAAAAGCCTATACTACCCCCATTTTAACCCCTCCCCTTTTGCCTTGTTCACAGCTAGGAAGGGCAGGATGGTCTTTCCTAACCCTTTATAATCCAATCTCTTCCTCTTCCTCCCTCATTTCTTGCATCAACCGTGAGTTTTAGAGAGAGAGGGAGGAGGAGCTTCCATGGGAGATTTGCCGATTCCCGGAGTTCCGGCCATCGGATTGTCGAGCCGTGACCGCCATCGCGAAGCCCTCGCCGAGTAGAGTCTTTCCCCTCGGTTTGTTTTCCGCTTCCTAGACGTTTGTGACTCGATTGAGGTACGTTACTTAAGCCCTAGTTTCTCTCTCTACATGTCTCTTGATGATATATTGTTAGAGATGTGTTTCTTGTGATTTATCGTTGTTATACATGTCAAATGATATGTTTCCATGGATATCAATAGATTTTGGTTAGGATTTGAAACCAAATGGGTTTATTGAGTATATTGGAATTATTATGATTTAAGATTGATTGTTGTTGGGTTAGAAACCCGGATAAATTGTGAATCCCGAATTTATGCCTCGAACTAGAAAATGGGGACTTTGTAGTAATCCAAACGAAGTCAATTAATGATAAAAATTTGTTATTTGAACCCTAGGATAAATTCCTATATTTTCTTGTGTTCATTGAATCTCAATTTCGAAATTTTGAGAATTGCTCGGGTGAGACCAAATTGGTAATAAGATTGAGTCTTGGCTTAGGACTCTAATTGAGTCTCTTGAATGATGATTAAGTGCGAGATTATCGCTAATCCTTGGGTGGTTTATGTGTGAGTCGAGAATGCGTAACTTGAATGACAGACGTTTTGAAGGGGTTCGAATATGAACTAGAACCAATAATATTAGTGGACTTTTTTAATGAAGTCCCGAGATCCGTAGGAATGTAATATGTGACTTTACTTGGGAACCTTGTTAGCATCCTTGGAAAATCCGGGATTGCTTCGTGGCAATTCTTCCTTAGGAAGGATATTTGAACCGTGTATGCCTAGTACCTCTATGATGGGAATCTTGAGTTGTCGTAAAGATGATTGAATGGTCCGTGTATGCCCTAGTACCCTCTATGATGAACCTTGAGTTGTTTTAAGTCTCCCGTCCTTCAAGAGTGCATGCTTGATCTTTAGTTCTTTGGGAACCTCGAGAGGATTTATAATGTTATTTATCTCATGATTCTATGGAACTAAGCTTGATAAGGTTTGTTGTGAATGATGCATGAACCTCTATGCCTACTTGAGATTACGACCTTTAAGCATATTGTGTGTCTTATCTTTATAATTATCCTCTTATTGGTTATCAACGTGATTTGATTTATAATTCTATTAACAAATGGAATTACAAACTTGAATTTGAACTAAGCTGGGTTGGACAATAATCAACTTAGGCTTCCGCCTTTTATACCTGATTTAGTGATTTTGAACTAAGGTTCCTAAATGGAACGAGAACCTAGATATGCCTCAAACAAGAACCTAGAAAGGAGTCTTGGAAAACATATAGTGTTCAAACTCTATTTGATTGGAATTATAGAAATGACTCGACGGAGTCGATGCTAGTGAGTCACTTAACAATACCGACTCAACGATCAACCCCCACGACGCCTGAAAACCGTTTAACTAGAATACTCGTTTCGAGATTCTTAATTCAATTCATGTTCATGCTTGATTTCTAGCGTAAAAAGAATAACATGCCCACCGACTTGAATGAGGCTGCTATTACGTGCTCGCCCTTGCTTGATTTCTTAAATAAGTAAATATTACTTGTTTTCCCGATAAGTCCTTTGCCATACATCTGCCTTGCTTGTCTTACCTGTCTTGTCTTGCCTGTCTTGCTTGTCTTGACCTGTCTTGTCTTGCCTGTCTTGCTTGTCTTGACCTGTCTTGTCTTGCCTGTCTTGCTTGTCTTGACCTGTCTTGTCTTGACCTGTCTTGTCTTGACCTGTCTTGTCTTGTCCTGTCTTGTCTTCCCTGGTTGACAATTCGTTTACCGTTACGAATCATGAGATTCGTGATAGTGATGGGTTGCCGAACCAGAAACGGGCAAACCCCTCCATTCTTGATCACTTTGGAGAAGAGTACCTTGTGTAACCATTATGGGCGCTTGGAATAATACTATCCTGGGTCGATGTACCATCTCGCATACATACTGACAAGCCACGTTCTGATTCTTATCTTGCAGGAGATACATGGCAGCACCAGATTTATATCCTATCCTCTTATATGTAGATTTCTTCTAGCATTTGTGAAGACAAAGTGCTATCATGAATATGTGTACTAAATGCCTATATATACTTGCTCTTGATCGCTTGACGTCGTGATAGAACCGTGAATTGTATGACACGTATGTGAGTAGATATACATACTCTACTTGATTTGTCCCCTAATTGTCTTCATATATTTATAATTGTAGTTATGCATACCCTTACATGATAAACTTCCATGAATGAATTATGTGGTACATAAACGAATGTACATACCACACTTAATAATCCTATGAGGGACTTGGTATATGTATATTTATAAATATGCATACTTCTATTTAATTATTCTATGAGAGACTTGGGATGTCCTACGAATAGATATACATCCATAATCATGATTATTCTTGTGCCTTGATTCGACTTGTTTGATGTTTGTGAGCAGGGATTCACCGATTTATCTCGGTAGTCTGGTAAAGGACCGGTTTTCATTCAGTATAACCCGACTTACGGGGTCTTCGTAGTAACACATTATCATTTCCTCTTATAGCAATATTCAATTATGTCATATTGTTTAGTAGTAGCGTACTGGGTCATTATGACTCATCCGTACTTTGTTTTCTAGTTGCGATTCGAAGTCGTATTAAGGGCGCATAGTGCGTGATCGCAGAAGCGGACCACGGTTGATCGGCGGCTCGAGCTTAATGCGTGTGTTCGTGATTGTATTAGTCGATGTTTCCGAGTAATAGCTTGTGGACTCCTATCTCATCTAGCATTCTTGTCTTGTATATCATATTATTTATTCTTGTGAGCTCGTTGTATTGTAAGGTTATTTAGACTTTACAGTCGGGTAGAATACTTGGGTTTTGATTTGATTCTCCTTTGGGCCGACGTGTTGTGTCGTTGCTCATAGCCTTGGTTTTTATTTTCGATCGTATCCGAGCCTTGAGTAGCTTTGGGCTTTTCTCTATCCTAGTTGTTATTATTATTGTTGGTTAACCCGGTATGCTTTAGCCGGTGGGTAAGTGTTTTATCGGGTTGGTTCCTTCTTTGGCAGGCTGGAGTGCCGATGGTTTGTCGGCGTCGCAATGTTGCGACGCACGCGAGTTTCTTTTCTTTCCTTTGTGAAATTTATGTCTCTCTTGGTATCTTTGGCCTTGGTTTCGAGCCATAGCTCGGGACTACTTTCATTGTCATTTCCGCACCTTCGAAATTTTAATACGTATTTTTAGTACGGCTTGTTCTTGTTCTTGTTCTTGTTCTTGTCTAGAGCTTGTTAGCTCGGTCCGACTTCGCGACTATTATTTTATTAGTGCTTGTCCTCCTCTTGCCTTGTCCTTGCGGCGTGGCGTTGGGATTCCGTTGGAATCCGGCCGGCTCGTCGTCACAGTTATTATCGAGCTTTTGTTAGCTATAAGCCAGGATAGGATCCATGGCCTAGATTGGGTTTTGTGCGTCGTCGAGTATTTTCCGTTGAGCGTTCTGATTTGTGCCTTATCGGCATGTTCTCTTGTACAAATATAGGACTTGGATTACTAAGTTCTGTTGGTCTAGATTAAAGTAAATGCAAGTTTGTGTTTAAGAGCATCATATTTTTTCTGTATTGCCTTTAAGTTGCGGTTATACCACGAATATGGCGTTACCTTGTGGAACTATCATTTCTTGCCCGTATGGGTTAGGCGATAAACTTCGGGTTGTCGATTTCAAGAGTGGCCTTGGCGGTGTTGCTAATGCCTTTGATCGTTGTTATACGTTTCTTGAGCGAAGTGGATAAGCCTCCAAGTAATGCGTGTTGTATTCCAAAATCACTATAGATATATATAGACATGATAATACTTGACCATGAGTCCCTGTATTGTTTAGTATTATAGAATTGAATATTCTTTCTGATAACTACATTTCTAGTATAGAGGACTACTCAGATAGAGGAATATTGTCGACTCCATAATGAGACTTGGTGAGTAGCAGGCGGTGACCGCGATTTCTAATTTGAATTGGTTGTCAACCGTGCCTTTGCTTGACCCATAGTGATTGAAGTCTACTAGTTAGTAACGGTTGCTACTAGGGATGCATAGTTATTGTGTTTACTTGTTTGCTAAGTCTATACGTTAATGAGAGTATTAACGTGGTGTAACATGTTTTATCTATAAATAAATAGATTGTTAAGTGTAAGAATATTCCATACTTGGTATACTGCGTAATAGATTAATATGCTATGTACATGATATTGATTGCCATGCACGTATGTGATTATATTATATGTGCATGAGACCACGATGAAGGATGCTATTGTGTGATTTCTGACCCTCGCATCATCTAGCGGCGAGCTTTTGAAGTCACGGAGGGCCTGACTTGATTATCAAGAGGTCTTCGTCGGAGAACTAGAATGATATATGATATAGAATTGACCAGATTACCAAATGGAATAAATTGAAAGTGACATCTTGTTTTTGCTTGTGCAAATATATGCGACATGTATATTGAAATCATGCCATGAATGAAAAAAAAGAACTTGAGACTTGATCAAATGAGTTACCGTTCTACTAGCTTTTAGTGTAGGGCGTTAGACCACTGAGATTCGATGATATGAGTGGCCAGGAATAATTTAATTAGGAAAACTCTTTGTTGGGATGTTTGTTAATTAGCGCAACTATTGCACAACTTGGGAGTACTTGATTTGATGTTAAAGAGGAATTTTTCACCTCAATGTCCACGTTTGTTGGAACTTTGTAAGCCTTGATAATGTCCTTGAACCGGATTAAGAGTCAAGATGACTCGACTTTGGATTGATTGGAGAGGATATTTAAGTATTTCTTTCCCTCGTGTTTTGAAGAGAACCCAAGGAGGTGGTTTCCTTGACTTCAGTAAGTAGCTATAGTATTGAACTTTGGTGATCGTAGGATTGTGGTCGTGGGCCAAATTCTTTTTAGAAGTGAGGATGTAAGACCAGGAGCCCGTGTAATTGACC
>JABEVN020003060.1:0-19530 GCA_013146195.2 Codonopsis lanceolata | reverse complement strand
GTTGAGATTACGTTGCATTAAGCTATTAAGTTAGAAGTTAAGTTAAGTTAGGTTCGTTTTAAGTTAAGCTAAGTTAAGTTAAGTTAAGTTAAGTTAAGTTAAGTTAAGCTAAGTTCGATTGTGTTAAGTTAAGTTAAGTTAAGTTAACATTAAGTTAAGTTAAGTTAAGTTAAAGTTAAGTTAAGTTAGAAGTTACGTTAAGGAGTGAGTTAGGATTACATTAAGTTAAGTTACTTTAGTAAAATTTAAGTTAAGTTAAGTTAGAAGTTAAGTTAAGTTTAAGCTAAGTTAAGTTAAGTTCGTTAAGTTAGAGATTTACGTTAAGTTAAGTTAAGTTAAGTTAAGTTAAGTTAAGTTAAGCTAAGTTAAGTTAAGAAGTTAAGTTAAGTTAAGTTAGAAGTTAAGTTAAGTTAGAGTTAAGTTAAGAAGTTAAGTTAAAGTTAGAGGATTGAAGTTAAGTTAGAAGTTAAGTTAAGTTAAGATAAGTTAAGTTAAGAAGTTAAGTTGGATTAGAAGTTAGAAGTTAAGTTAAGTTAAGTTAAGTTAAGTTAAGTTAAGTTAAGTTAAGAAGTTAGAAGCTAGGCTAAAAATTTGAAAGTTAAGCTAGAAGTTAAAAAGTTAAGTTAAGTTAAGTTGCATTAGTTTAAGTTGGAATTTAAGTTAAGTTAAGAAGTTAAAAGTTAAGTTAAGTTAAATTAAAGTTGAAGTTGCGTTCGTTTAAGTTAAGAATTAAGTTGATTAAGTTGCGTTGAAGTTAGAAGTTAGGATTAGTTAACGTTAAGTTAAAGTTAAGTTAAGTTAAGTTAAGTTAAGTTAGGTTAAGTTAAGTTTCCGTTACGTTAAATTAAGTTAAGTTACGTTACGTTTAAGTTAAGTTAAGTTACGTTAAGTTAAGCTAAGTTAAGTTATGTTATGTTATATTAAGTTAAGGTACGTTACGTTTAAGTTAAGTTAAGTTAAGTTAAGTTAAGTTAAGTGAAGTTAAGTTAAGTTATGTTAAGTTAAGTTACATTAAGTTAAGTTACATTAAGTTAAGTTAAGTTAAAGTTAAGAAGTCAAATTAAAGTTACATTAAGTTAGGATTAAGTTACATGAAGTTAAGTTAAGTTAGAAGTTAAGTTAAGTTAAGTTATGTTAAGTTAAGTTAAGTTAAGTTAAGTTAAGTTAAGTTATGTCAAGTTAAGTTAAGTTAAGTTACGTTAAGCTAAGTTAAGTTAAGTTAAGTGAAGTTAAGTTAAGTTAAGTTAAGTTAAGTTAAGTTAAGTTAAGTTATGTTAAGTTAAGTTCAGTTAAGTTATGTTATGTTACGTTAAGTTAAGTCCAAGTTAAGTTAAGTTAAGTTAAGTTAACTTTTTGTTCATTCGTTAAGTAAGTTAAGTTGTTAGTTAGTTAAGAAGCTGTTAAGTTAAAGTTAAGTTGCGTTGCGTTAAGTTACCTTAAGCTAAGTTAAGTTACGTTAGTTAAGTTAGGTTATTGCGTTGCGTTAAGTTGCGTTAAGCTTAAGTAAGTTAAGTTAAGTTCACGTTAAGGCAAGTTAAAGTTAAGTTAAGTTAAGTTTAATTTAAGTTACATTACGTTAAGTTACGTTACGTTACGTTAAGTTGTAACATTTTGCCAATAGGCATAGCGTGTTTTCATGTTATAATGGTTCATTGTACTCCATTATAACATTTCCCCAATAGGCGTAGCATGTTTTCATGTTATAACGGTTAATCGTACTCCATTATACCATTTCGCCAATAGGCGTAGCGTGTTTTCATGTTATAATGGTCCATCGTACTCCATTATAACATTTCACCAATTGGCGTAGCGTGTTTTCATGTTATAATGGTCTATCGTACTCCATTATACCATTTCGCTAATAGACGTATCGTGTTTCATGTTATAATGGTTCATCGTTATGTTAAGCTAAGTTGTTAAGATTAAGTTACGTTACGCTTTAGTTGAGTTAAGTTCGTGCGTTAAGCTAAAGTTGCTACGTTACGTTAAGTTAAGCTAAGCTAAGTTAAGTTAAGTTACACGTTACGCTAAGTTAAGTTGCCACGCCACGTTAAGCTAGTTAAGTTACGCACGCTAAACCTAAGTTGAAGTTACGTTACGTTGTTGGTTTGTTACGCTAACGCTACGTTAAGTTACGCTACGTTAAGTTGTAATGTGAATGTTTTAATTTTTGTAATTATATTGATGCTAATCATTTTAATTATTGATATTATATTATTAAATTAACATTTCAAATATTATTTTAATTTAATTTCAATTTAAGTTTACGTTACGTTACGTTAAGTTAAGTTGTAATGTGAATGTTTTAATTTTTGTAATTATATTGATGCTAATCATTTTAATTATTGATATTATATTATTAAATTAACATTTCAAATATTATTTTAATTTAATTTCAATTTAATTTCAATTTAAGTTTACGCTACGTTAAGTTAAGTTAAGTTGTAATGTGAATGTTTTATTTTTTGTAATTATATTGATGCTAATCATTTTAATTATTGATATTATATTATTAAATTAACATTTCAAATATTATTTTAATTTAATTTCAATTTAAGTTAACGTTAATTTACGTTAAGTTGTAATTTGAATGTTTTATTTTTTGTAATTATATTGATGCTAATCATTTTAATTATTGATATTATATTATTAAATTAACATTTCAAATATTATTTTAATTTAATTTCAATTTAATTTCATATATTTTTGATATTTTATATTAATTAGAATTCAATTTAATTTTTTCATTATCGATAAATTCAATTTTAATTAAATTTTAAACACCTTTAGTTATTTTAATTTTCGTATTGAAATTCAATTTTAATTAAATTTTAAAGCCTTTAGCGACGAATTTTTATTTGAAATTCAATTTTAATTAAATTTTAACGCCTTTAGTGATTTTAATTTTCCGTCGCTGAAATTCAATTTTAATTAATTTTAAAGCCTTTAAAATTTTCGCCGCCATTTGAAATTCAATTTTAATTAATTTTAAAATCTTTTAGAAAATTCCGCTAAAATCACCTTTTAACGGAAAATTTCCGTCGCTAAAGTTTTTTTTTTTCGTCGCTGAAAATAAATCGAAATTAATTTCTGAATGATCAGCTTACGGAAAATTCGCTGAAGGTGACCTTTAGCGACGGAAAATTCGCCGAATGAATATTCAATTAATTTGATTTTATTTTAAAATCAATAAATTCCGCCGATGTTCAATTCGCTAATGATTAATTCCGGAGCTAAAGGTGGCCTTCAACGACGGAAAATTCGCCGCTAATAAATTCGTCGCCGATGGTCAATTCCGTCGATGCAAAATAAAATCCGTCGCTAAAGGTAAAATTCGTTGCTAATCGCCGATTTGAAAATTTCCGTCGCTAAGAATTCCGTCGCTGAAGGCACTGTTTCTAGTAGTGTACCCGGTGTTTTTTTTTAACCGACAAAACGTACTTTCATAAAATTGTTTTAATAATGCCTTCTTGCCATCAACGTCAAATTTGTTTGTCTTTCTCTTAACTTTTCAAATTGTTTCATCAAGCAATCTTCATCAATTGCTTCTGCAAGTGCCTAAATCTTCAATAAAATGATCTTCAAGATTGGATCATAATTTGTATCTAATTTGTTCAAAAATCACAATTGTTGGGGCAACGGAACGAAGATAGACTTGCCCGATCAGGTCGAGGGGATTCAAGGGCAACACCCCGAAAAGTAAATGATTTTTTTGATACATTAAGTATAAAACTGGAGGATTATGTATTGACTGATGATGAAGAAAAAATTGAAAGAGATGTAGATGAAACCCGTTTTAACCGTGATGCATTGATTTGGATTAGCAATGCACAAATTTGATTCGTGTACGGAAAATCTCAATGCCTAAATCGAATTCGTGATGAAGCAATAGGGTTCGCAATGCAGAACATCCTGATTCACAAATTGGATTCGCGATCCTTAAATTATGCATCGTGTTGCTCAAATTTTACATCGTGATGCTCAAATGCTCTTGATGTTTAGTGCGTTTCTGGTTCATTAAAAGTATCGTACTCATTTCGCCCTTAAAAGTGATTTTTTTTTAAATTAAAAAAAACGTAGGGTACGGTAGCAGTTAGAAATCATACAAAGTAGATTGAGAGCATCTCCAATGCTAACGTGGATGTGAAAGATTTTAGATGTCATTTAGTATTTACGCTCTTTTTGAAAGAAAACATATCTCCATTGCAAAATTAGATGATGAGTGTTGATATGATGTGGTAACCAAATTTGTTCACATTGTGAATAACAATGTCAGTCTTCCATATTCTACTTGAGGGTATAGGTACATCCTAGTTATTATTTAAAAAAAACTTTTTTTATTGGTTATTATCTTTTCTTTTTATTTTTTTCTCAAATATTATTTTAGTGGTGAAATATGTCACATAAAATTAAATCTACATTTGTATTGGAAATGTTCATTTTGATTGAATGTGAATGAAGAGAGAAAAAATAACACATAAGAATGAGGAGAAAATGGTGGGCCGGTTTACTTTTCAAAGTTTCTAATCGCTACAGTCCCGTGTTTTTTTTTTCAAATCGGAAAAGGATACTTTAGATGTCAAAAAGTCTAGGATGTCCTTAATAAGCATGAGACGCACTACAGAAAAGAATCACGGTGCATTGACTATTGAACCGTGATTCATCAATTTTATTGTATTAATTTTTGTACCGCGGTTCAATAGTTTAACTGTCTAATCTAATTTACATCGCAGTTCATATATTTTATTGCATTAATTATTACACCGTGGTTTAATAGTTTAATTGTCTAGTCTAATTTGCACCGCGATTCATCAATTTTATTGCATGAATTTTTGCACCGCGGTTCAATAGTTTAATTGCCTAGTCCTATTGCACCATGATTCATCAATTTTATTGCATTAATTTTTGCACTCTGGTTCAATAGTTTAATTGACTAGTCTAATTGCACCGCGGTACCAACATTTATATACCGTGATGAATGAATTTTTGAACCGCGATACATATACCTAATCCAAGTTACACCATTGTATCAACTTTTATTTACCGCGATACATAAAATATTATTAATCCATTTTTGTACCGCTATACAAAATGTTAATGAACCAGATCATGTCCTCCACCTTCTTCCATCTCCTCCTTCGTTAGCCTTCTTCTTCCCTCTCCTCATCCGATTTCGTCCTACTGAAAAATCCTTCAACCTAACACAGATCCATTGCAGTTTCGTACATAATGAATCAAACAAATCGTTTACCTTTCGGAGGCGTTGCCCCCATTTCAAAATGTGTTGCGGGAGACGATGGCACTAATGGAACAATTTTTCGAAAAATAGTCTTTAGTGGTTGAAAGAAAGAAGAAAAAATTACGGGTCGGTTCACTTTTTGAAACTTTTAATCGCTAAAGTACATTATTTTTATTTTCAACCGGAAAAAGTCACTTTTTGTGGCAAAATGACTACGATACCCTTAATGAACTGTAGGCGCGCTACAGAGGTCATTATTTTTGCACCGCGATTTATCAATTTTATCGCATTATTTTTTGCACCGCAGTTCAATAGTATAACTGCTAGTCTATTTTGGAACCGCGATTCATCAATTTTTATTGAATTAATTTTACACCACGGTTGTAATAGTGTAACTACAAGTCTATTTTTGTACCACGATTCATCAATTTTAGTATATTAATTTTTGCACCGCGGTTCAATAGTGTAATTGCTAGTTTATTTTTGAACCGCGATTCATTAATTTTAGTTCATTAATTTTTGCACCGTGATTCAATAGTGTAATTATTAGTCTATTTTTGAATCATGATTCATCAATTTTAGTGCATTAATTTTTGCCCGCGGTTCAATAGCGTAATTTTTAGTCTATTTTTGAACCACGATTCATCAATTTTAATGCATTAATTTTTTAATCGCGATACAAAATCATAAAGAACCAGACTACGTCCTCCATCTATGTTTTTCATCTCCTCCGTCGTAAGCCTTCTTCTTCTTCCTCTTTTTCCGCTTTCGTCCCAACTAAAAAATTCTTCAACCCAGCACAGATTCATTATAGTTTCATATTTCATGAATTAAAAAACTCGTTTCATTGCGAACAATCGTGATTTTCAAATCCAATTTGTGCTGTCGGAGCTGTTGAAGAAGACGATGATATTTTTGGAACAATATTTCAAAAAGTGGTCTTTTACGATTGAAAAAAAAAACGATGAACTTTTGGGGTTAGAAACTTTTTAAAAAGGAATAGACTATAATTTTCCTCAAAAAAGAACGATGGTCTTTTGGAGATAGAAACTTTGAAAAATAGACCAACCAAAATTTTATTCAAGATTAAGGGTGTGTATTATCCACGACCACATAAAAACAAATCCACATTTGCATTCTAATCCAAATTGCACTCTAAATTGTAACCGAGGTTAGTCTCGACCATCAAAAACTGAAACATTGGACCTTAAAGGCCCAAACTTTTGAAACTGAAACCTAAGGAGCTAGTGAGATTCAATTCTAACCTTTGACCCTAAAACGAAATTAACCCTTGTAATTTTGTAACTTTGCAAATGACAGAATTCACTTACATTTTTTATTGGAAAAATTACGAGTCGGTTCACTTTTCAAATTATTAATTCGTTTCAGTACCCTATTTTTTTTTTCAATTAGAAAAAGATATTTTTGAGGGCGAAATGACTGCGATACTCTTAATAAGCATAATGTGTGCTACAAAAATGCAAAACGATTCAAAAATGTATGCTCCACGATTCAAAAGTTTTTTGAACCGCGATTCAAGAATGTATGCAACTACGATTCATTTATTTTTGAAAATGCACCACGATTCAAGAATGTATGCAACACGATTCAAAAATTTTCTTAACCGCGATCAATTTTTTTTTTTTGAAAATGCACCGAGATTCAAAACTTTATACACCATGATTCAAAAATTTCTGAACTGCGATTCATCAGTTTAATTGCATAATCTATTTTTGACCACGATACATCAATATTTGTAACGCGATACATTAATCCGATATTTTTGCACCGTGATATAAAATCATAAAAAACCAAACCACGTCCTTCACCTTCTTCTTTCATCTCTTTTGTTGTAAGCCTTTTTCTTTCTCCTCCTCGATCCTCATTTCATTACGCAACGATGATAATTTTCTAATTTAAAGTGTGTTGTCGAAACAGTTGAATAAGACGATATTTTCGAAACAATATTTCAAAAAATGATCTTTAACTGTTGAAAAAAAACAATGGAATTTGGTGTTGTGAACTTTGAAAAATGGACCAAAATTTGACCCGTTTTCTATTACTAGATTAGAATAGCGTGCTATAATTGAATTAGTGATGACCAGCGGAAAATTTTGGAGTCAAAATTGGAAATCAAACTAACGTGTGACTGAGAATAGATACGAAAAGTAAAACATAGATAAAAAGAAAATACGTGGAACCAAGAAAAAAGAGAGCACAAAATCACATAAAATATTGTTTTGTTTTCTCTTTTTGTCTATCTCAAAAAAATGTTTTGTTCGTAACTTTTCTTTTTAAAAACAAATTTAACATCTTATATTTATTTTTTATTCCTACTTTAATTGTGGAGCACTTATACATGAGTTTTAAAAGTAATATACACATTACCAATAATAATAATTAAGTCAATTATTTTTCTTAATTCGTGTGGTTGATCAAATTAAATAAAATATTAATTTTGGGACGGAGGAAGTATTTCATATCAATCATTTGGTAGTAATTTTGTTTTGTTTTTAATTTTCTGTTTATTAATGTCAAGTTTAACCTTTTTTCTCACTCTGGTCACGAACCTAGCTCGTGTTTCTTTGAAGTAACAACGACGATTTCTTCTACAATAAGACGCGTCTTGACCCTATAGACTTGTTTACTAGTCGGACAAAGATAAACATTATTCCCTCTGTTTTTAAATTATTGTCTACCTTCTTCTTTTTTTCGTTCGTTCTTAAATAATTATTATCATTCAAAATTTCCTTTTAGGAAACACTTTTACCATTTTACCTTTATTTTTTCTACCTACTTTAATTATGACCACATACTCAAGAGTATTAAATGAAACCACACTTTTCATTAATATTTATAATCCAGTCAATTCATTTTTCTTAAACAGTGTGCTGGGTCAATTCAGACAATATTTTAAAAACGGAGAGAATATTATTAATCTCAGTGCTATTAGTGCTCTCATCATTAATCCATAGTTGTATATCGAGAGTAGTTTTTAGATTTAAAATGCTAGTCCCAGATTTTCATAGCAGGGTGTTAATAATACTATCATCTCCCTGTTACGGTCACACTAATTACAAAATCAAGAACTCAAAACAAACTGATAATTGACTTAATTATTCAGAACAATTATGGCTAATTTATAGCATTACAAAATAGCTGAAATTAGAAAATCCTGCCCACTATTTGTGCTAACAGAAATGTGGCTAAGTGCTAAAACAAAATAACAACTCACCCTTCTTAATAAGGAGATTATTTAGAACTGAAAAACAATCATATCTAACATTCCCTCTCTTGAACTAACTGCTATCGAGCATTTAGTTTATATCAATGACTTCACGTACTCCCAATTGGTCTCGAAGCTCCAGAAATGCATCCAATTTTAGTGGCTTAGTCATCAAATCTGCCACCTGATCTTTAGTCCCACAGTGAACAATTAAGTTCAACAGCCCAATCCTTAGTAAGATCTCTCAAAAAACGATAACGCACATCAATATACTTACTACGACCATGCATAACAAGATTTTTCAAAAGCTTAATAGTTGAGCTTACTACTACCATGCATAACAAGATTTTTCGAAAGCTTAATAGTTGAGCTATTAGCACGCATCACAGTGGCGCAACCTTCTTGTGAATGACCTATTGACGTAGCGAAACAAACAAATAGGAACTCTTTCAACGAGAAATTCCTTAGAACAAGCCTATGACGGCTTAGGGTTCAAGCACAAAGCAAGAAAACTCAAATTTTATTAAAAACTCCCCAAATAATGTTTAATAGGGTATTTATATGCCCTAACAATCCAAACCCTAAAAGGAAAAGTCTTAAACAAAAAAGACGAAAAAGCCCGAAAACTTCAAAGGCCCGTAACAGTACTTAAACAGCGTTTTTTGGGCTAAAAATGAACTGTTTACAAGGTAAACTCGGTGAGTCTTGTAGATCTCGTCGAGAGCTTCGGTTTGATATGCGGTCCTGTAATTCATCCAGACGCGACAGTTACGCTCCATTAAAATTCTGCCGACCGTTAGGTGCTCTCTATTATTACTTAACGGAAACTAACGGAGAAACTGTCATACCCAACTTTCAGAAACTGCCATTGGAACCCCTGAACTTTGAACTCTTCCCAAATGCCTTGCTTAAGTACATCTCGGCTACTTGTTCTGAAGTTTTGCCGACCGTTAGGTGCTCTCTACTATTGCTTAACGGAAACTAACAGAGAAACTGCCAAACCCAACTTTCAGAAACTGCCACTGGACCCCCTGAACTTCGAACTCTTCCCAAATGCCTTTCTTAAGTACATCACCTATGTTCTTCTGTATTCTTCTTATCCAGATTGCTTGAAAAACACAGGACGCTGCTGCCACAAACTCAGTTTTTGTAGGTGAGAGGGTAACTATAGACTGCTTCTTTGAGGACCATGAGACTACACCACCACTCATTAAGAACACATAACCAGAAGTACTTTTTCTGTCCTCCAAATCACCAGCATAGTCACTGTTAGCAAATGCTATTAATTCTTCACCCCCTCCCTTCTTGTATAGAATCCCATAATTGATAGTGCCTTTTAAATATCCGAGAGCTCTCTTGGCTGCTTGTAGGTGCAGTTGTGTTGGTTTTGCCATGTATCGACTTATAAGACTTCCAACAAACACCATGTCTGGTTGAGTGGTGGTGAGATACATGAGGCTCCCCACTATTTGTTTGTAATATGTCTCATCAACCTTGATTCCATCTTCATCTTTGCACATTTTAAACCCAGGTACAATAGGACTGCTTACTGCATTGCTTCCCTCTATACCAAGGCGTTTCAGGACCTCCATGGCATATTTCTTCTTTGTTCCGCTTGATGACTAATGTTTGTTCACTGTGGCACCTTTGGAAACCGTCATTGATAAAATGAGCTACAATGCGACTAAACCAAGCTCGTGGAGCTTGTTTTAGTCCATACAAAGCCTTATGCAACTTGTAAACTTTGTGCTCATTTCCTCTTTTCTCGTATCCTTTTGGCTGCTCCACGTAGACATCTTCATTTAGTTCACCATGATGAAAAACATACTCAGTTGATATAACTTCCATTCTCTTTGTGCTGCAAGGGCTATTATCATTCTAGCAGTGTCCATTCTTGCCATTGGAAAAAAAACTTCGGTGTAGTCCACTCCATGCTACTGCAAATACCCTTTAGCCACCAAATGTGTTTTATACTTGTCTACCTCTCCAAGCTCATTGAGCTTAGTTTTGTAGATCCATTTGACTCCTATCTTTTTCACTCCAGTTGGTAACTAGGTTAATTTCCAAGTTTGATACTTCTCAATGGACTTGATTTCAGCATCCATAGCCATTTTCCATTTTGAGCTCTTTACTGCCTCCTCAAAGCATAATGGATCTCTACACCCAACTAATGCCATGTTGACCTCTTCATCAGATAACCCCACTCCACTGACATAGTCTCTCATCCAAACAGGAAGCTGCCTAACTCTTCCTTGATTTGCATTGAAATTTTCTTCATTTTCATGATTTGGAGAAGCATTTCATGCTTCTTCAACTTCATTGACATCTTCACTTCCAGACTCATCTTCTTCACCATATCTATACTACCCTTATCATCACCCATATATATACTACCCTCATCATCTTCCCATTCCAAATCCATCAGTAATTGTTCTTCATAGCTTGCATCCCAATCCCATTGTTTCTCTTCCTAAAAAACCACATCCCTACTTATTACAATATTTTTTGTGATAGGGTTATAAAGTCTATAGGCCTTGGATTCTTCACTTACCCCTAACAACACTTACCTGGAACTTTTATTCTTCAGCTTGGTTCTTTTTACATTTGGTACGTGAAAATGTGCTACGTAACCTAACACCCTAAAGTGTGCAACTAAGGGCTTTACTCCACTCCAAGCCTCTTCTGGAGTTACATCTTTTACACTCAGAGTTGGACACCTATTCAACACATATATAGTCGAGTTCACTGCTTCAGCCAAAAGGTTTTAGGATTCTTTTTTGCCAAAAGCATGGACCGAACCATATTCATCACAGTCCTAACCTTCCTCTCGGCCACTTGATTTTGTTGGGGAGTGATGGCTACGGTTAATGTCTCTTTATCCCATTTTGCTTACAGAAGTCACTAATGAAAGAAGACAATAGCTAGGATTCTCAAGAGAAACCAATTCAATTTCCAATGTAGCTGTGAATGTAGCTACAATGGGAATCACAATGGTGGAAGATGATTATAGCAGCGGAAGAATTAATAACAAAACAGTGAACTGAATGCAAAAGTTTACCAAAAACGATCTACAAGATAATACTTGTTGTGGGTCCTAATGGGCACAATAATAAGCTAAAAGGGGGGTTGAATAGCTTATTAAACACTTAAAACTTTTTAGTAAATACTTTGAATGGTACTTGCAATCTATTGAAAAGATTGAAGTAGCGGAAGACCTTCAAGGTAGTTGTTCCAGGTCTGCCGATAAGGACTACCGATAGACCTTTGACAAGTTACTTAAGTTCTACTGTAAACGGATAAAGATAAACAAAGTACTAAACAGTTCAAATATCAGACAAACAGTAAGAAATATCACAAGTATTTTGGGATGGTTCACACTATAAAGAGTGCTACGTCCACCACCAAGGCGGTCAACCTTGGATTTAAATAGTGCACTGAGCTGTAAGACTTGGAGTTATGGAGTTTCAGAGCAATTCTTTTAGTGTTCGATCGATTCTGTACAGTTGTCTGTTTCTCCAGTCTTTAATGGCAGTATTTATATCAGGAGCACTTCAAAAGATCCGTTGGAGAAGACGAATACTACAACAGCTCTTTTATGAATGCATTAAATGCATGGGGCTGTCAGTCAAGGAATTTCGTCTTCACAGATATCTAGAGCAGAGAATGATTACTGAGATCTTCAAAAAGTGGGCGATTTAGGTGTCAGATCTGAGAGTTGTTGCAGACAGTAAGAGACAGTCTACTTTTCCTACTTTCACTGTTCAGGACGAAAAGTCTTCCTGCTTTTCGGAAAGTTGCTTTCGACGGCTTGATATGTCAGGGAATGTCTTAGATTAATTCAAACAATGATAAGGATAAGTTTGAATTAACCCAATGAGTCATTGCTGGACAGGACACGTCATAAGATACCAGGTGGACACAAGGTCCGCCAGTGGCTTTGAGCGTGTCTTCCCAGGTGAAGCTTGAAGAGGTCTTCCGAACCCGTAAAGTCCTATAAAAACTATACTAGGCAAAGTTCTATACACAGTTGCCACGCTAATCGATACGCAGCCCGATTAGCCACTGAAGTACAAAACTAATGTAATGAACTGAACATATATAAATCTAACATAAGAATCAACAATCTCCTCCTATTTTTATCTGGTCATCATTACTACAAATGAGGGCTAAAACAGACTATGTGATAGATAATAGCATGTCTGAGAAATTTATATATAATGTAGCAGAAGACATGTCTCTATCAAACAGAAGAGCACCTCAAGTGCAAGAAACTAATCTAAGTGCATACAAGGGTATAAAAATCATAGAACAGCACAAAGATTAGCAGCAGTTCAAATAAATTTAAACTGATTGTTTAAATTCTAAACATATATAGAAAATAAAGTAATAAGAATTTAAACAAGACAATTTTGAAAAACAAATAATCTTCTGTATTTATAAACAAGATGTTTACATATAACAGAGTTTTCAAAATGTAAGATAAATACAAAGGTAAGGGAAGAAAAGATACAAAAACTACCAAGGTCTTTTCCCTTTGCCTTGGTCTGCAGCTTCCTTTTCCCTTCGTTCTCTCTCTAGCTCTTCCATTCTGCGTACGTACTCGTCATCTGCATCAGTAGGAGGTCTGGTGGAACGAGAACGGTAGTCCAGTTCTTCACGAAGACGGTTGTTCTCTTCCATCATCATTCTGTTGATTGACCTTATTTGCTTCTCCTCCGTGATGGCCAGATCACGATCACGATTAGCATTCATAATGTTGTGAGCAGAGTCGCGAGCAATGCGGTTGAGCTCTAGAATAGGAGGGCGACCGTTGCCGAGATGGAGAGTAATGGCATGGAAAATCTCGTAGAAAAGGGAGGAGCAGATACGTACACACTCATCTCGTTGAGCTTCAACGTTGATCTTGACATCTGTGAAGTCGTGTCGTGATCTCGCCCAAAGCGAGTCCGCACATCCTCTTGAAATTTTCAAGAAGAGCGGCAGCTCGGCCATTTGCCTTGGAAGCGGCAGGGCTATTTCGGTAGCGTAGTGATGCCGTAAGCGCGCTAGCCGTTCATATATGGCGTCTAGCCTTGACAAAATTTCATCATTGGCCGGCTGAGGGGGAGTTGATGCCTGGCCAATGTGAATAATGGTTTCCGGAGATACAGGCCGGAAGGGTTGTTGGGGTCGAGGAGGATATGAGTCGGAAGAAGATGAGTCAGAAGAGGTGTTGGGTGATGAAGAGATGGTCTGAGGTGGAGGGGTAGGAGGTTTTGGAGGGGCATCAATCTCAATGTCAGTGTCAGAATTGTCACTGACATGAGATGATTTGGGTAAGGGGTCGGTAGAGAACCAGAAAGAAGGGGTAGGGTAGAAGAGGGATTTTGGTTTGTGAAGGGTAGATTGAGGAGTTTGTTGGGTAGGGGTGAATAGCTCTGCTACTGAAGAAAGTTCGAAAAGGAACTTAGCAGCAGCAGAGTCTATTGGCTTTGTGGGAGGGATTGGAGTTGGTTGTGGTGCAGTTGATAAAGTTGGTTGGGTTTGATGCGGTGAGGAAGAGGTAGAAGGGTCAGGTGAATAGTTGAAGGGTGAAGGAGGAGGAGGAGTGGGGGTTCTGGCTGGCTCCTCCTGAGTTTGAGTCTCCTCCTGAGGGATAGGTTCCTCCGGAGGTGGTGAATTCATCTGAGTAGATGACTCAGGAGGAATGGGTTGTTGGTTGGGTGAGGCGGTAGAGGGTTGGCTAGAGGTAGTGGGTTGGGCGTCGGCAGATGGTTGGGCGGCGGTAGAGGGCTTGGTACCGGCAGATCTCATTTTCTTCCTTAGTGGCTGAATAGGAGACTCAGCTGCTTCATCGGTAGTGGCAGGAGTGTCTGCTGGAGAGGGTGAGGGTGGTCTTTTGGATTGAGAAGAAGGTTGGGAAGAAGAGGTTGGTTGTGATTGAGAGGAGGGCTGGGCTTGGGCTGGGGAAGGTGAAGGAGTTGATCTGGCTGGAGGCTGGTCCTTTTGGCCTTCCTTCATCTCTTTCCTGATCCATTTGGCCTGCTCCTCTTCAGTAGGCACTGCATCTTCCGGCCTTGTCTTCTTCTTGCCCTTGGCTTTCATCTTGGCTCTTAGCAGCTGCTCTGCCTCATCAGCCAAGTCTTTTGCTTTTTGATGAAGGGACGTGGCCACTTGATCATCAAACTTTGCAGAGGCCTTTTTAAGGTTCTCGCCATGAGCTTCCATGTTGAAGCGAGTTACCAAGATCGGTACGCCTTGGCCACTTTGTCTATGGAGACTAAGCGGTAGACCCTTTGCGATCTTCGCTTGTTCTCATATTCAGAATATTTGCTGAAGAACGAAGCGGTTAGCTGCTTCTCCTTGGCCACCACGATTAGTTCATCATCCTTCAAGGAAGAGTTGACATTTGCATCATCTCTAAGAAGGGCATTTGTCAGCCTTACGAAGGGCCGTTTGCAAGTAGGGTTGTTCTTTGCTTTCTCCACCCACTGCTTTAATTCATTGAAAATGACGGCCCCCCAGTTGAGACGGAGCTGAAGGAATACGGCACTGGTTAAGTTGATCTGTTGAGCCGTAAACATGTCATGTGCTCCACTCTTGAATAGAAGCCCCTTGTCAATAAGGTGGCCGAGCAAGAGACGCCCGTAGGGAACATATTTCGGAGCATTTTCCCTTGTGGTTCTCTGTAAGTATCTACTCCTCTCATTGCTTCCCAGGCATGTACAGCCTCAGCAATGGTTGCTTCAAGTGGTCTACCAAAGTGTACGCCGATGATGGTGGAAATTTTCTTGGCAGTGATGGAGATTGGTCGGCCTCTAATCCATCCTCGTAGAGCATTCGGGCTCATGAGTTCCATTCTCTGATAAAATTCTTCTGCCAGAAAGATGCTGTAATTCTTGTCGTTGAGGCAGAAGAGAGGAAGTATGCCAGAGGCGTTCATATCCTCACATGCTTTGACGCCGGAGGTTATCGAGCAGACTGTAGGAAGGTCAATGCACATCCCTGGAATATACAATTTTGGATCCAGGGCCACTATTATATCATGAGAGGCGGGAAAGGTTGGGTATCCCGAAAGGTTGACATCCGTACTTGGAGGAATATCGGTTTCTGGGTTCAGTTTCTTTCCGCTGTCACGCTTAGATTTTGAGGTTTTTGCCTGAAACAAATGCAAACAAAAATTAGGGCTTTTCATCTCAAGAACTAAACAAGCAGAAATTTCAAGGTTTTCTGAAATTATTGAAATTTTCGAAATGAAAACTTGAAACCCTAGAATGTTTAGAGTAACCACACCCGAGAAATGTATAACAGAAGTTCTCCATAAAAATAAACAATGAAAGTACATAAACGACTGTTAGTTTTCTAGGTTTTTAGGAACAACAATGGTGAATACTGTAGAAACTTGAAAATGACCGTTTGTATTCCAAAACAATTTTAGGTTATGAAATGAAATGCGAAACAGAAAACAATAAGTTTCAAGTAGAGAGTAGAGAAGAACATACCATTGCTGTTGATGAGAAGAAGAAACAAGAAGGATTTGGGAATACAGAAAGCAGTTATACAGAGAGAGTATGAATAGAGAGAGAAATATTTTGTCAAAGGGGTTTCGTAAAGTTCTGCAAAAGGCGGTTCAAGGTCTATTTAAAGGAGAGAAAATTTTAGTGAAAAAGCGGGAACTTAAGATATTTTCTAAGTACCCAATTTTATTCTTGACCCCCTTTATTGCTTTAGAAACCTCTTTAGCAAAAATAGACTAAGTAAGAATACTGACCTTTAAGTCTTCCGGTAAAGAGAGACTTACGTCTTCCGATCAGTCTAAAACTAAGTCTACCGGTAAGAAACAAAAACTTTGAAATTAAGCAGTAGGATCAATCATACCAAGATTTCTCCTTAAATAAGCAAACCTGGTGGCATCTAGTGGTTTTGTGAGAATGTCAGCCAATTGATGCTCAGTTGGAACATATTCCAAGCTGATGTTACCTTTCTCCACATGATCTTTGAGGAAGTGATAACGGATATCAATGTGTTTTGTCTTGGAGTGCATCATCGATTTTTGAGATCGAGATTGCCGATGTGTTGTCACACATGATTGGACAATTTGCGCCTTGATGTTGTAGTCCACTAGTTGTTGCTTCATCCATAGGAGTTGAGAGAGCAACAAATGCCAAAGAATGTATTCAAATTTTACGTGGTTGAGTTTGCAACTGATCCTTGTTTCTTGCAAGACCATGAGACAAGTCTATTTCCAAGGAATTGACAAGTCCCACTGGTGCTTCTTCTGCTTACTTTGCAAGCTGCATAATCTGCATCTGAGTATCCAACTAGATTGAAATTGTTGTTTTTGGAATACCAGATGCCTAGATTTGTTGTTTTTAAAACATATCTCGATGATACGCTTGGCAAGAAGCAAATGTGACTCCTTTGGATCTGCCTCGAAATCTTGCACAAACACAAACAACAAACATAATGTCGTCTCTGCAAGAAGGTAAAGAAGTGAACCTATGATTCCTCACTTGGTGATGTTCTCTTGCTTTCCCTTCTCATCTTTGTCAAGATGGCGGTAGACATTGAGTTTCGAATCCTTTAGTTGAATCAAGACCGAACTTCTTGATTAGTTCCTTTGCATATTTGGTTTGGTCGATGAAGATTCCCGAAGTCCGTTGTATCTAGCCCTAGAAAGTAGGTAAGTTCACCCATCATGCTCATCTCGAACTTGCTTTGCATCGCCTTCTCGAATCTTTTACACGTGCTATGGTTAGTTGATCCAAAGATGATGTCGTCCACATAGATTTGTACCGTAAGAGAATGGCCTTTGTGCTTGAGGATGAATAAAGTGGTGTCTATCCTTCCTCTCACGAATCCTTGTTCATTAAGAATTTGGATAGAGTTTCATACCAAGCTCGGGAGCTTGCTTCAGCCGTAGAGAGCTTTCTTGAGTCGGTAGACGTGATCCAGCTTTGTCCGAAATGACAAACCCTGAGGTCGCTCAACATATACCGCTTTCTTGAAGATCACCATTCGTAAAGGCACTCTTTACATCCATCCGATACACTTTGAAGTCCATGAACGATGCATAGGCTAGAAAGAGTCTCGATTGCCTCTAGTCTAGCAACAGAGCAAAAGTTTCATCAAAGTCAATTCCTTCTTCCCCTGCCGGTAGCCCCTGCAACCAGCCTAGCTTTGTTTCGTGACATTTCCATCTTCATCTCTTTGTTTCGAAACCCATTTAGTGCCGATGATCGGATGATCGGCCTTTGAACTAAGCTCCACACCTTACATCTTTCAAATTGGTTCACTTCTTCTTGCATAGCTTCAATCCAGCTTATGATCTTCGATAGGTTCATCAATCTTCTTTGGCTCGAAGTTCGATACAAATGCATAAGCAAACATAGTCTCTTCTCGAACTTTATTTCTCGCACGAATCCTCCTGTGTTGAGATCACCAATGATTTGAGAAATGGGATGATCTCTTGCTTCAATAATGGTTGGAGGAAGATCACTTCGATGGGTTCTTCCCTTAAGAAACCGAGTAGGTTGAGAAGGAGATTCACCAAAACTGGTTCAAGATATAGGATCTTCAAAACTTTCATTTTCTCGGTCAACAAGAAGGATGAGTGATCCGTAAAGGTGCTTGGGGTAAGACGAAGAGATGGGTTGTGGGTCAACGTAAGAGTTGGAACTGTGATTCATCGGTAGAGTTCAAAGTCTACCTGGGTGAAGGGTTAGCGGTACTTGAGGGTCTGCAGCTTGCCGTTTTCGATGAGGAGTGGAAGTAGAAGCGTATTTGTACTGCCTCATCATTATCGAAACATTAGCAACGCTCGAGCCTTTCTAGGCTCTAACAAGTCATATTCATCAAAAGAAACATGCAATGCATTCTAAAATTTGTAAATTAATTTTATCGAAAATACGAAATGCTTTTAATGTTTAGAATACGTAAAAATTCCTGGTCCGATTTTGCATCAAATTTTCCTTATATTCTTTCCATTATGAAGAATAAAACATTTACAAATTAAGATTTTAAGAAATCCTATGTTGGGGATCTTCCTCTCCATATTTCATATGGAGTTTTGTTATGAAACTTGTTTACCTGTGGATCTGCTCGGTAAAACATGCAAGATTGACGCGCCTGCAAATACTGGGAGTTTAGCCGCCAAGATTGTTCTTTGGCCGCTCAATCGTGTTCTCGTTTCTTCCGCTCAGCCTACACCATTTTGTCGAGGAGTACCGGCGGCAGAGAAGTTGTGGCCGATCCCGTGGTCATCGCAAAGATTTTTCTACACCATTCTTGAATTCAAGTCATTGTCCGATCTTATGTCACTAATGTCTTCAAGCTTTGACTTTGAAGTCTTCTCCGAAAAGAGCAAAGGACTAGATCATAATGCTTCATCTTTAGATGTCATTGTTTCAATCCAAAGGAATCTAGAGTAGTCGCCAACTACTACAAGTGTATACTTGTTCCGTAAATACCGGTCGTTGTGATTGGTCCAAAGAGATCCATATGCAAAAGTTGAAGAGGTCCGCTTTGTCGATAATGGTACTTCTCTTTTGAAGGAAGACTTAAGTTTTCCTAGTTGGCAAGCTTTACAACTTCGCCATGGTCCTGCACACCCAGTAGTAGACCTTCGACAAGCCCATTTTTGGAGAGCTTGGAGAGGTGCTTGAAGTTGAGGTGATGAGACGATTGTGCCATATGCCGCCTATTGTCACGAATGTTATTACTAGGCAAAGGCTTCGAGAATCTCCCTAGAAGATTTAAGTCCACTACATAGACGCTTTCCTTGCCCATTGTCTGGCCAAGATGTACAGCCACAGATTCAACTGCTTCGATGAGGCACCGTTGGAGTTGAATTGGCATAGCGAAGTTTTGTCGCAAAATTGGGATATGCTCTCAGTATTTTGAGGCCACCCACTAGAAACTTTGTTGATGGATAGAGACTTCCCTTCAGTGATTGAGCCATATCCAATTGTTTTTCCTCTTGCATTGTCTCGAAAATAATAAAGGGTCCTTTAGCTTCATATTTGTAAGAAGACTCGTCAGTCATGTGTCTAGAGCGCCCAGTACCGTGATGTCTTTGTTTTCGATT